>CM077507.1:38165189-38187919 GCA_039654745.1 Houttuynia cordata | reverse complement strand
ATACAACTATCCGGTGACTGGCTTTCAATGGCACCCAGAGGCATGGAAAACGCTACTGTTAAAGTTTCCCATAAAATTCATACATGTAGTTTTTTGGGTGTCAAAATTCACTTGGTATCATTTTGAACTCACATGAGAACTAAATTACTTCCCTGCAGAAAAATGCTTTTGAATGGGGCTTGTCAATGATACCACACAGCGAAAACGCTATTCAGGTGACTCAAAATGTAGCCAACTTTTTCGTCAGGTAATAGGTTTCTGCCATGGCCTTCTGAGCTACCATTTTTATGTTATCACCTGGAGGTATATGAGATTTTAGTTTCTATTTCATGATAGTATGCTAGGATAATACTGATTGTCATGGTGCAGTGAGGCTCGAAAGTCTTTAAATAGGCCACCTTCTCGGAAAGTGTTAGATAATCTTATATACAACTACAGTCCCACATATTGTGGAAAAGCTGGGTAAGTCTCTTGCACATTAAAATTAAACGAAATACCCTTAGTTCTGATGAGCACTCGCTCTTGCTCCTTAACTGCCATCACTGTGTCATAGGAAAGGATACGATGAAGTATACATCTTTGCCTAAGTCAGCCCCAGCCCAGAATATGTTGCTTGCTGTTTGCTGTGCGATGGTTTACTACTGTTCGATATCAAAATTCTCCAAGAAACTTGCAAGACCAACAGCATTTCTAGTGGCCTCTGATTGCATGATCAAATGATTGTACAGATTTTCAATAAGGAAAACTTTGGATGCTAAATAATGAAGGCTGTTCGTTCTCTTATTAGATTAAGATAATTCATCCTAAGAAACGTAAAACTAAAAATGAAGCGAGGTAGATGAAGACAATGATTCCTAGAGGAGACGCTTCATCTGCCAAGCAGTCAGCTTTGGACTGAGCTTCACGCGTGTCAAACAACTCAATTAGCAAGGTAGCAGAAAACAACTGAACCTCATTTCTGAGGAGGCTGAACTCCAAAAGTTTCTCGCTTGCCCATGAGATTATAGAATTCTATCACCTTCCAAGATTTAATTTCTGCTGCAGAAAGTAGAGGGAAAATCTGTAAACCAGAGAGAAGCGCGATTGCAGCAGTTAGCCTGTTAATAAGAGTGATCAAAATACGTCTGAAGAGATTTACTTTGGTGTACAAATGAAGCACAATTAGCATGCAAGTGGGGTTTAGTTGGATATAAAAAGAGATTCATGGTCGGATTATGGAAAGTAGTTCTGAGGGTTTTGGGTGGGTTTTTAGGACAATTTAAAGATCCATGGGTTACTGAGTTAAGTTTGAATTCATTTATGGCCCTTGTGTTAGAGGTTACTAGTACTTAGTCAGATTCGTATCACTACTTACTCACTTCTACGAGGGTTTCAACTCCATCCTCAAAATACCACTCTTACTTCATCCTGGGTAGACACCTACTAAGAGGATATGTCAAGTGTCACTTGACCTCATAATTGAAATAATACCACTTTGTATCAATATGTTTGATAATACCTCTTGTGTCAATAATCATATAAACATGTCTTAGACTAGACTTGCTTTTCTAATTGCTACTATGTCCTCTTGCCAAGTAGCCTCAACTCCACAATGGATTGAGATAGATGTTATTGAATTAGATGACAACTTGTTGTCCAACAACAAGTCTCTAATTCACACAACCATTTGTATGAGATACCAACTTGATTCTCATTACAAATCAAAGTATAATCCCCACCGTGCCATGAAACAACTTCTTTTAGAAAGCATATGTTCAAACATGCAATTTGTAGGATCACAACAAGACCCCATATTGCTCTATAATGGTTAGAAAGTCCTAACATGACCCCCACAATTGCTTTATTGTGTGTAAGGTCCTAACATGGTCCCCATAATTTTTTTAACTTGACATGACTTAGAATTATAATTATATGTTCAAAAAAATGTTCAACATAACATATAAAATACAAGTGAAGAGGCCCCCACTATGCATTTGAAGTTGGATGTCCACCGTCTAAAAATATACGGACACTAGAAAATCCCATGACCCAAGCCCGAACCCATTGGGCATGTGGAGATGTTGCCGTTGCGACTGAGGTGTGCATCATGCGCCTTCGGCGTGCCCTTGTGGCACTTTGTATGTTTTGGACGATGGCAAGGGGGCTCCCCATTCGACCCGTCTTGAAATACAAACCAAGGAGTTTGACGTGTGCGAGTCAATGGGTGTCCAAACCCGTAAGACGTAAGAAGCTGATTGGCGGGATCCCATAATGGGTTGGACCGTTAACCGACCTTGATCTTCTAAGAAGGGATCGAGTATGAGCATGCCTATCAAAACTCAAAAGATGGTAAACTATGCTTGATCGAGGAAATCCCCTGCTGAGTTGCACCATTTGTATGGAGGGTGCTTAGGCCCAGTGGGAGACTTGGCTTCCCAAGGGGTAAGAAGTTCAGTGTGTGGTGTTTGGTTTCTCCTACACTTTTGTAAATGTGGAGAGTTCATGCAAAGAGGCCAAAGCACCAAATTGTGGAAGTCTATCAAGCTTGCTAGCAACAAAGTGGCGCATTGCTCCTAAGGATTGCTATGGTTGCCGGCAGGACAAAGTGCCCAACACTCTACATCACCACTCCTGTACGATTGGCCCAAAAATAACTACATCACACTCAACAATATACGGATTTGAAGGCCAAAAATGAACCGAAGTTAGTTCAGTCCTTATTTTCATTCCAGACAATCAATTTGGGACAGAACGGAGCATACTCTCTCCATCCAAAAATATCTGTCCTCATTAGACGATCAAATGAACTAATATTTGTTCATTTTGTTCTTCTAATGAGGCAAGAAGGAGTAGAAATATAGGGCTGCATCTTGGGTCGGGTAGGGTCGGGTTTTACTACTCAAGATCAAGGAATTCCGTATCGGATTTCGGTAAAATATCGGTTGGCCTAAGAGATAAAATTTTAGAGATATTTCGGAGATATTTGTAAAAAAAATATCGGTAGTTAAAAATTAATTTTTGTCATATATTTTCACAATTTAACTTATAAAATCAGTTATATTAATTTAGACAAAGCATAGATTTCAAAATATGCATAAAAATGCATATTAGGATTGGAAACAATGGGAAAGTTGTTGTTTTTTCTTTTTTTTTTTTTTAAAAAAATTTTCTAAATTTTTTTTTGAAAATGTTTTTTTTTGAAATAGCGAAATTTCGGCCCGAAACCGAAATTTTGCGCATATTATAAATTTTTTTAAAAAGCGATATTTTGTCATTTCGATTTCTCGGCCGATATGGAATTCCATGCCCGAGATAAGATCCTACCGGAGATAAAGACTCGAGAATCCTAAACCCGACCCTACCTGAGATAAAACCTGCAATACTCGAGAACCTAGGATCGGAATCGAAATTTTAATAAAATAATTAATATAATTATAAAAATTATTAATAAAATAATTTATATAATTATAAAAATTATTAATAAAATAATTTATATAATTATAATAATAAAATAAATTTATATATATTAAAAAATAAGGGATTTAATGGTATATCTCAGGTAGGGTCGGTTCTTGGGTATTTATAAAGCCAAATCCGACCCGATTCGAGATAGAACCGGGTTTTTAAATCTTGGAACCGACCCTACCCGGGTCAATGTCGGATCAGTTCCATCCAGGTTGGGTCGGGTCCAGTTTTTTGGTGCAGCCCTATAGAAACGTTAGTGAAGTTAGGACCAGAATTTTAAACTGAGGGACAAATATACAAAAGAAGTACAGTGCATGAAGATGGAATAAGGAGTAGAGAACTTCTGCAGTCTGCTAATCCTAACAAGTTTCAAGCCAATTAAGATATTGATATCGTATAGGTGAAGAATCATGAAGTAATTATTAATGATCCCTCCCGTCCAAAAAAACTTGGCTGCATTTTAAAAATGAAAGATTCACCATTAGGTGGCTGGATTTGCCTTAGAGGCCAACAAATCCTCGTGAAGTTCAGGGGCAAGCGGAGGCTTGAAATGCTTTGGGCTATACAAGTCAATAAATTTAACCATTTTCTAATGCTGCCCGAGTTTTTTGGATGTAGGGTGTATCAATAAAAGGCAAATAAGTAGAATTCTGAATGTTAATTTTTCATTAAGGGGCCGTTTGGTTCGTGATTAATCCAAAACATCTACAGTGAAAAATCCTCTGAAATATGTCCTAAGGTATTTCAACTGAAAGTGAAAAAATAGGAAATGAATAGTGAAGTGAAACATCCACTGTGGATGTTTTGCTTTTTATCACGCCCCAAACCGCCCCTAAGAGGAAGGAAAGAAAGGAAGAAAGGCATACGAGAGAGATCAGTCAAAAATAGAAAAATTGTTTCCACCTTGCTTAGGTAATTAATGGGAAAGAAGAAGCACACTTTCTTTGAATTTCTTGCTTGATTCCTTAAAAATTGAATAATAGCTGCCTCTCAAATTCTCGACATTCGACTATTCGAGTCAATATAACATTAAGTTACGATGAACTGATATTGACGTGGCTTATGCTTTCCCGTCCTTTGTTCATTCACCTTACCAACCATTTCTTTCAATCCATCTGATAAGACCTGACAAGACTAAATGCTCCTTTAGTCCTAGATTCTGTCTTTGTCCTCTAACAAGACTTGGCCATTTAGTTTAGTCCATGCTACCTAATGATGCAACATTATACAAGTTAATTAGTAGAGAGCGGGAGGAATAAATTTGGTTATTCCTTAGGGTTCAACATATGATAATATAAACCTAACTGTGGTCTTCAGCAAATAAACAATACTATCATATGTTCTGATTCCTGGCTGCAGCCTTGACATGCTTAAGAGGTTAAGAAGTTGGACTTTCAGATTGTGACTACTTAAGATCATGACAGAGATCATAGCCGACACCTTAATCACGTGAGATTTGTAAATTAACTTAACTAGATTTGAAAATCAAATGGTAAACAGTAATGTTAACTAGGTAAACAGTCAAATGGTAAACAGTAATGTTAACTAGGTAAACAGTAATGTCCAGCCTTTTTTTAAAATACAATATCCTACCTTTTGAAACCTTTGACTATTAGGTTAGGCAAATGAAAATCATTAAGCATTATTTTGTAAGGAAACTTCTTTTTGGACATCAACCAACGACTTTTTAGACACTAAAAACTATGATTAGTCATTAGCTGATATCTTATTTTTTGGAAGGGATCGACAATAGATGATATGTGCATGTGTGGAATGGCGTTTGGTTCTTGTAAGTTTGTGGAAGTTTCCAGTCTTTTGACTGAACTCCGTGCAGTTGCATGTTGGCTATAAATTCTTTGTTGTGCACGTTTGTCAATGGAGGTGCTCATTTCTTCTTCTATATCTCATCTTCATTTCAGAGCTCAGACCAGCCATGAGCAGAAAGGAACTTTCAAATGTGATCAAAGTAGGTCCAGTCTAGATTGTCGAAGGAATACCAAACTTTATGGGAGATACCACATTGTATCCACGTGGGTGTGAAAAGTGTTCACTATCCATTCAACAGAGGAAAAGTGTTCAACTTATTTGTAGTCCAAAATTTTTCCAAAAATCTGCCATATAATGACTTCTTGTGTCATTTTTTGGAAATTCAAATTTGACTGTGTCCTGATGAAACTTTGAAGACTCATTATATAGCAACATGGTTGATCGCAATTTTCACTTTTTTATGCATATTATGCATGCAGATGTTGATTAGATCAGTTGTACAACTTTTTTTCATGCTTTCAACCAGCCTAATATGTGTCATTTTAGATTTCACAATTGGCCCTCATGGTATAATTAGGACCTCTTCAATTACAGGAAGTACATCATATCAGAGCGTATATAGTACTTGGTTTATATTCATAAGCTTCTTCCACTCCATCTACAAGAAGCAGTACCTTTTTACACATTAATTTCTGTGTACATCTATGTGCACACACGGACACTTTGACTGCTGCCCAATCTAAATCGTACTGTCCAGTTAACCAAAGAGGCAAACAATTCTCTTTCAAGCTAGATATGCGCTGTGGTGTGGCACATACATTATAGTCAGATAAAAATCTGATAATGCGCATGCATGACTCCTCGTGCTGTCAGGTTAATTAAATCCCTCCTCGACTGCCCCTTGATTTAACGTGCATCCTTTATATGGTGTAGTTTTTTTTGGTAAAATGTGAGTAGTTTGACATCCCTTAGTTTACATCCCATTCCCTTAATACAAATGCTAGATATCTACAGTCTGTCTGTATCAAGACGGTTGAAACCATCTCTATATAAGGGAGTTAAAGCTGGCTAAAAACGTGGGTGCAAAGTACTCATCCCTTTCATATATCGCTCGGTGTTACCTAATGGCACACGCAAATATTCAATCATGCACTTAGCTAGCTTTTTCCACTTACATACTAATTCTACTTTTTGTTTGTGTCGATATTTTTCTATTTCATCTATAGGTAATTAGGTATCATTCATCCGCCCCCCTACGCTTGGATGATCAGGAAACTAGGCCACGTGTCGATAAAGGTGGGACACCATTTAGTGATGGGTTTGGTAGTTGGTACCATCACCAGAAAGCTACACTTAAAAAACCTAACATAAGGTATATATGCTGAAGTAAGTGTGAGACACAAAGTTTTTGTCACTTTTTTAGCCATGACACAAGCATTCAGTCTTCATGCACAGTCTTGTCATAATCCAACAACAAAAAAAATGTCTTGTATCAAAATAACAAAAGAAAGTCTTGATGCACTCATTTCATAAGGATTTGTTTTTGCACAAAAATAAATAAATAAATAAACAAACACATAAATAAATAAACGAGAAATGAAATGTTTTTTTCTGAAACATAAAATGTAATGAAATATCAAGTAGGAGGAGAAGAGGAAGATAACAAGAAGATGCCAAGCAAGTGAGACAAAGCAAGGAATTCAAAGGAAGAAAAGAAGCCTTGTTGGGGTGTCCGGCCCGGTTTTGTTGAATTGACCAGTTCAGTGGGCCGAACTCCACGGGTGAGAGAACTGTAGCAAGATTTGGACCTAAACCGAAAATATTCAAAGATCAAACTGTTGCTATTTCCGCATTTAATTCTTTCCTGAATCCTCTCCAAGAACAGCTCACAGTATATTCAGCTTCAGCCTTGGCTTGGCTGGGCTGGACTGCGCCTTGCTCACAGTTATACTCCCTCACAGCCTCCCTCCCAAGGGGTGACTAGTTTGCCACTTCATGGTTTTGCCAGCTTACCCCATTTGTAGATATCCACTGTCAGTGTATACTTGTACTTTCAGATGGTGGACATCCACCTCTGTGTATAGGAGGGGTGGGGTGGTGAACTCTTGCTACCTTAATAAGTGTTTCCATTTGAAAAACAAAGATTGTCCCATGTCAATTGTTTTACTTTGTGTTAGCCTTTCCATAGTAATTAGTGGATGCAAGGAAAAAGGTTAATGAATTACTTCCTTAAATCTCATACTTTTTACGAATGTACACATTAATTTGTGGGGATGGATATTAAGTTTGAATCCGAGGCGCTTTTCGTTTTTGGTGCTCCATGAAAGATGATCTTGTTTACAACTTTACATGATGGAGCGGTGTTGCTAAATAATACTCCCTACATCCAATAAAACCTAGATCCATTTGAAAATGGGTTCAAATTATTGGATCGTAAGGCCGTACAAAATAGCAATCTTTTCCTCACCTCATCTGTATTTTTTGCTCATGAGAGAGCACATTCAGCCGGGTAATGATGGATCCATTTTTGCTTGTCACATTGGACGCTTAAGGCCAATTAATTAGCATGAGCACATAGGGCCACTTCACTATGGCACACGCAGGGGCGGACCTACGTGTAATGCATGGGGTCCCATGGGTTTCATCTCTTTTACTAAGATTATATATACATTAGTACAGGGGTTGAGTACTTGGGTTAGAAATTGACTTAATTCCATTACCTGACCCCATCTCAAAATGACCCGACCCCCGTCCCTGCTAGGCACACGTGTGGGTGCGTGCATTACTCACTTCAATTTAGAGGTTGGTTGATGATTGAGGAAACTCACAAGCCACAAAAAAGTACAATTTGTAATTTTTGTTCAGGCTTCAAAAGTGTATACCTAAACTTATTGGGATAAATAACTTGCGTACAATCTTCAGCCATTAAAGTGGCAATTTTTACGCTGCATAAAGCTTGAAGTACATAAACCCAAAAACACTGTGATCATTATATGAGCTGCAATGATATCAATTTTTTGTTTATGGAATGCCTTGATATTGATACCAATACTGTATCTAGCAGTACTTGAAATCCCAACCAACTCAACAATATGTTGTTAGGTGTTTATTTAAGAAGAAACGTTTATTGTGTGATACTGAATATCATTATATATCTTTGCCAACTTCTGAAGTTGGAAATGTTCAATGTTAGTAAATTTTTTGTGCCAATGGAAGTTCAGATGCCAAGCCTAAGCAAAAGCGGTTGATGTATGAACTGAAATGAACGGAGGTTGGTTGGTGGAACAAAGTAGACAACTCACAATAATTCAATAATGCACTAGCGCTGTATTTAATGAAAAAGCACTTGATCTATACCCGGTGAGCATGAATGTCTACCAAATCCCATTAATTGAAGAAAACATTAATTACAAGCAAGTAATACTATGTAAGTTTCTTCTTTTTAATAATGCCATTAAGTAAAATGTGATACTCCCTCCATCCGGACTTATTATCTCCCTAGTTAGTTAATTTTTAACTAACTAGGGAGATTTTCACTAACTAGGAAGACAATAAATCCAGACGGAGGGAGTATAAATGTGACAACCTGTTATGATCCTATTAAGATTAGGATTAGATTAGATTAGTATTCCTATATCAATTAGGACTATAGCTTAGGGTTTATCCTATGTAAATTAAGATTATGGCTTAAGAGCCTATAAATATGTAAGGGGTCTTTCCTAATTAATTATCCAAAAATCAATGAAGAATTAGTTTATTTTATGTGTTTTACTTTCTTAGTTATAGATGTCTTTCTCTATGGATTATCATGTAGACCATGGTCTACAACATTGGTATCGGAGCGATCGATATTCGGCTCCCATCCAAACCACCCCTGCTGTCGCACTCCCACATGAGATTTACCATATTACCCAATTAGAAGCAAAATTCGAAAGAAAATTTACCGATTTGCAGGACTCAATAGTGGAGATCTGATATGTCCCAGTAATCTGAGACAATAAGGCTGGGAAATTAGGAAAGTAGGGGGTCAAGATTGGGAAGAGAATGAGGGAAAGGGAAGGAGTTGAGAGGATCGAAGGAGGGAGGGAAGGCCTCAATGGCAGCCGGCGGCTGCAATTGGGGAGGACGACTGGGGAAAGGAAGAGAAGAGATGAGATTAGGTTAACTTCTTCATTAACTCAAACAAGAGAGCCTATGCTCCTTACATAGTCTTCCCACACAGTGGGCCTGGGCTATTCCCTCTAATTGGGCCAGAGGCCTTATTACATAAGACGTCAAACCTATCTGGGCCAGAGGCCAGACGTCAGAAAGACTGGGCTACTCCCCTAACTGGGCCGAAGGGTCAATACATAAATGGACTAATAATATAAATAGACTAAATAGACTAAGTAGTTGGAACATAACATTCCACTACGCTCCGCTGCAGCCTTGACCTCAAGGCGTCCAACCCGGATATTGAGCCAAAAATTCGTCCTCATGAACCCAAGAAGCATCCTCCAATGGTCGGTCCTGCCAGGCAATGAGAACCTCAGTAATAATACGGCTGGATCGACGTACACGACGAGAATCCATGATCGCAGCGGGCACTAAGGGCAAGTCAGCCGGCATAGCAGGAGGAGGAGGAGTAGGGACCAAACGAGAGGGATCACCCAGAACACGACGAAGGCGTGAAACATGAAAAACCGGATGAACTGCAGAATCGTCTGGAAGCTGCAGGCGGTAAGCAACTGGGCCAATGCGCTCCGTAAATAGGGCCCATGAAACCGATGGGCCAATTTGATACTAGCGGGCTGATACAAGGAAGATTGGCGTCCAGGAAGGAAGTTGACATAGACCCAAAAACACAGAACTCACGATCAGAATGGCGCATGTCATAAATTTGCTTCATGCGATTTTGAGCCCGAGCCAAATTGCCTTTTAATTGCCGCAGAATATCATCGCGAGACTGCAGTAGATAATCAACCTCACTGACCGAAGAACGCTGAGGCACATAATGGAGTAAGGTGGGCGGAGGCCGGCCATAGACAACCTGAAAGGGTGAGAACCCGGTAGAAGTATGGTAGGAGGTGTTGTAGGACCATTCCGCCCAGGAAAGAAACTGTAGCCAATGCCTAGGATTGTCACCGGCAAAACAACGTAGATACTGCTCTAAGCAGTGGTTAACCACCTCTGTCTGGCCATCGGTTTGCGGATAATAGGCTGAACTCATGAGTAGACGAGAACCCTGAAGAATAAAAAACTCTTGCCAAAACTGAGAGATAAATACGCGATCACTGTCCGAAACTATAGTGCGCGGCATACCATGGAGTTTGGCAACATCCCTCACATAAATCTCTGCAACACCTTTGGCCGTATAAGGATGTCCCAAGGCTGAAAAACTGGCATATTTGGAAAGTCGATCGACCACCACCATGACCACGGATTTGCCCTGAACAACCGGTAACGCCTCAATAAAATCCATGGAGATGTCCTCCCACACCTGATCTGGAATAGGTAACGGCTGTAAGAGACCCGCAGGGGTCGTAGTCGAAACCTTAGCACGCTGGCAAATCCCAAATTCAGCCACAAATCGCTAAACCGCACGCTTAATACCACGCCATAGAAAACATTGTGAGACCCGCTTATAAGTCCGGAAGGAACCCTCATGACCCGCAGTAGGAGTAGAATGGAAGTGATCTAGAATCGTCCGACGAATGCTGTTACAGTGCGGTACCCACAACCGATCCTTCCAATAAATAGTATTGTCCTTCAGGACGAAAGACGGATCAGTAGAAGAGTTGGCCTGAAGCCGGTCCAATATAGCAACCGTCGCAGGGTCGTCCTGATATGCTTTCCATAAATCATCAAGGAAGGGAAAAGAAGGAGCGGACATACCAAGGGAAGAAGCCTCCTCGAACTGACGAGACAAGGCATTAGCAACAATGTTCTCAGTCCCGCGCTTATAAACCAGCTCATAGTCATATCCCAAGAGCTTAGTCACCCAACGCTGTTGAGCCGGAGTAGCAACCCGCTGGTCCAAGAAATATTTAAGTGGTTGATGGTCCGTGCGAATAATAAAATGTCGCCCCAATAAGTATGGTCGCCACTTAGTCACAGAATGCACAATAGCCAACATCTCTTTCTCATAGGCGGAAAGTGATAATGATCGGCCAGACAAAGCCTTGCTCCAGTAAGCAATGGGGTGGCCGTCCTGGAGCAACACTGCACCTAGCCCATGTCCTGAGGCATCCGTCTCTACCACAAAGGGCCGTGAAAAATCAGGAAGGGCCAAAACAGGGGCAGAAGACATAGCTGATTTTAAGGCTTCAAAAGCTTGCTGGGCCGTCGGGGACCAAACAAAGGCTCCCTGCTTGAGCAAGCCAGTCAAAGAAGCCGCCAGAGACCCATAGTGACCAACGAACCGGCGATAGTAGCCAGTCAGCCCTAAGAAGCCTCGAAGACTCTTCAACGAAGTCGGTACCGGCCAATTGATCATAGCGGCCACTTTGGAGGGATCGGTGGACACTTCCCCATGAGCGATCACGTGGCCCAAATAATCAACCTGAGAGCAACCAAAAGAACACTTTGATCGTTTGAGAAATAACGAGTGTGCACGAATTACCTCAAGGACGGTGCGCAAATGCTGGAGATGTTGCTCCCAAGAAGAACTGTAAACCAATATATCGTCAAAGAAGACGAGAACAAACCGCCGTAGAAAATCCCGGAATAAATCATTCATAAGTCCTTGAAATGTGGTCGGCGCATTAGTGAGACCGAAAGGCATAACTAAGAATTCATAGTGGCCGTCATGTGTGCGAAAGGCTGTTTTGTGGACATCCTCGGGATGCATGCGGATCTGATGGTACCCCCGCGCGCAAGTCTAATTTAGAGAAGACCTGCGCATGGGTGAGTTCATCCAACAACTCTTCGATGACCGGAATGGGGTACTTATCTTTGAGAGTGATTGCATTGAGAGCCCTGTAATCCACACAAAATCTCCATGTACCGTCTTTCTTCCGGACCAACAAGACTGGTGAGGAATAGGAACTAGAGCTCGGGCGGATGATCCCAGTCTGCTGCATATCATGGACCAATTTTTCGATCACAGCCTTTTAGATGTGGGGATACTTGTATGGACGCACATTGGCCGGGGCGGACCCAGGTATGATAGGAATATGATGATCATGTGACCGCGGAGGCAGCAACCCCGCGGGTTCATGAAACAGGTCCTCAAAACCCAATAGGAGGTCGGTCAGATCAGGAGGCTCCGCTTTCGAAGTAGTGCTCTCATATGATAATAGTTGGAATAAAAATCCCTGAGGAGAGCCATGTGTAAGTGAATCCACCGAAAACATAGAATGAAGGGTACCTGGAAGGCCGCCCGAGAGCCTGGTGGTGTGGCCGCCAACAGTAAACTGCATTGTCATTGTGTCGAAATTCCAAACCACATCCCCAAGACCACGGAGCCACTGCACACCTAGGACCACATCAGCCCCCTGCGTGGGCAATAAGTATAGGTCCACAGAGAAGACGTGACCTTGTATAGTCAACTCCACGGTGGGACACATGCCATCACTACGGAGGTTCGATCCATCACCAATGCATACATCAAAGGGAGATGACGCTTGTAAGGGGCATCCCAGTCGCACAGCCACCTTATCGTTAATAAAATTATGAGTACTGCCAGAATCGATAAGGACAGATACCTTCAGTTTCTTTATAGCTCCTTGGACTCGCATAGTTTGAGGCATGTACGCGCCCGAGAAGGCATGAAAGGAAATCTCGGGCTGCTCAGCAAGTGGCGGGTTTGCTGCAAAGCCAGCCCCGACATCGTCCTCAGAGTCCTCGTCCCAAAGACCCTCCAAAGCCAGGAGGGCGGGTCTTACAACGGTGGCCGGGAACAAACCGTTCGTCACAATTAAAGCAAAGACCTTTAGAGCGACGCTCTTCTATCTGGGCTTGGGTCAACCGTCGGATAGGTGGCTGAGATGCAGGAGGAGCATAAGAATCACTCGGAAGGGCCTGGTTGGCTGGAGACATGGGCGACCGAGAAGGAGGCCGCCAAGACCTCCGTTGCCTGTTAAGCCGCTCCTCCGCAATCCGAGCGTGCTTAATGACCTCAGCCATGGATGTTCGCGGGTAGTGCCGGATGGCATCTGAAATCTCCAGCTTCAGTCCATGCATGAACTTACCCACCAGTGCTTCCTGGGGCCAATACGGAAGACGATTGGCTATTCGCATAAACTCCATCTGGTACACTCGCACAGTGGAAGTCTGCCGTAGGGAGCTAAGAAGCTCATTAAAGTCAGCATACTCTGTAGGTCCGAATTGCACACAAAGCTCTTGAACAAAGTGTTGCCATGAATGACGTGGGTGTTCTTGCTCAAAATACTGATACCAAATCAAGGCATCGCCGGTGAGATGAAAGGAAGTTACCGTTAGTTTGTCGTCATCAGATCGTGTGTCTTGGTAACGGAAGAACTTCTCAGCTTGGTACAGCCAATCCACTGGATTGTCTTCCCCGGAGTACTTGGGAAATTGGAGTCTGGCAAATCTTGGCTCGGCCACCGGCCGTAGTCCATGGCGATCTTCTCGCGAGTGTCCTTGATTAGTCCAGCTAGACTCCGCCTGGTGCGTATTCCAGTCATCATCCCGATCGTTCTCATCTAGGCCCCTCCCGGAATAATGCTGCACAAAAGGGGTCGATGAGGCATGGGGCCGAGCCCCCTGGGGGCCTGAGACGCCAGCGCCCAGGGGGTGGTGTCCTGGCATAGTTGCTTGCGAGCCCAAGATGGTGGCATTTGTGTCTAGGCGTCGGGCCTGCAAGGGAGGACCACGCACAAAGGGACCACTCAGAGGGGGCGGCAACACCCCCTTGTCTGGCCGACTTGGAGGGGGAGGCGCTGCCATAGATACTGCCAGGCGATCCATGGAATCACTGATCAGCATCGTCATATCTTTTTGGTGTTGCTTAAAATCTTGCTGATTTTGATGCTGGCTCTGGAGGAGGGCTTGCAGGATCTGATTCTGGTGTGCTATCATCTCACACAACTCATCTCGTCTGGGTGATAAGGGAGGTGCCTCTGTGTGGGAGTCCCCAGGTATAGCTGGTTCTGTCGCTGCTTGGGGGTCAAAGTCAGAACGCTGGGTACTCCTGGCCATCGCGATGGTGTATTGTGCTTCCAAGGACCGATGCTCTGATACCAATGATATATCCCAGTAATCTGAGACAATAAGGCTGGGAAATTAGGAAAGTAGGGGGTCAAGATTGGGAAGAGAATGAGGGAAAGGGAAGGAGTTGAGAGGATCGAAGGAGGGAGGGAAGGCCTCAATGGCAGCCGGCGGCTGCAATTGGGGAGGACGACTGGGGAAAGGAAGAGAAGAGATGAGATTAGGTTAACTTCTTCATTAACTCAAACAAGAGAGCTTATGCTCCTTACATAGTCTTCCCACGCAGTGGGCCTGGGCTATTCCCTCTAATTGGGCCAGAGGCCTTATTACATAAGACGTCAAATCTATCTGGGCCAGAGGCCAGACGTCAGAAAGACTGGGCTACTCCCCTAACTGGGCCGAAGGGTCAATACATAAATGGATTAATAATATAAATAGACTAAATAGACTAAGTAGTTGGAACATAACAAGATCGCAGAGTGTCAGCAGATGACCAATCGCCGCTTTGATGAGCTCCTCCATTGCCTGTCTATGTCGGCTCCTCCTCTGACCTTCAGTGCCACCATGTTTTCGCCTCTGTATTTCCCCGCCGGCATGCACTCACCACCGTTTGGCCTGTCTCTTCCTCCGTCGGATGAGACTTTGCATCCACCACCACTAGAGTTGTCACCGCCTTTCTATCAGCCAGAGCACTTCAACTCACCCACACCGCCTCTCTCGCTCGGCAGCGACCCCTCGTGCAAGATGGCATCCAAACAGATTACGGTCCTGTCTTTGATGCCACCTAAGGCCTTCAAGACCCAGCCAGCGCCGCCGCCAGTTACCGTCATCGACCTCAACAGTAGCAATAGTGAGGACAAATTCGGCCGGACGAGGCCCGCCTCACCGGACGCCGAGGAAGGTTCTAGGAAGAAACAGGTCGTCGACGAACCACCGTCTTCTGAGGAGCTCATGTGGTCACCATCTTTCCCAAAGTCCTGGCCTTTGTTGTTGAACCCCCTCCATAGCGCCACCACATTCGTCGCCTCAGCTACTACCAAAGTCGGCAGTTTTTTGCCGTTGAACCCGCTGCCGGAACCGCCACCCTCCGCTCACACCTCCACCTCTCGATGCCGCCGTAGTGCTTGTAGTCTTGCCGCACAATTGCTACCGGAGCCCCCGCCGTGATCCTCTCCGCCGGATCTGCCACCTCCACCAAAGCCGCCACCTTTAGGTCCAATGGCTTCCTTCAACCACCATCGCCAAGATTTGGCTCTGCCTCCTGTCAAACCACCGCCAAAAAATATTCCGACAACTCTGTTGCATCTTCTGGCCGCGGTACTGACATCACCTTCTGCGTTTCCGCTGCCTCCGCCTCCGTCGGAGCTGCCTCCTGTGCGATGCCCCAAATCGACACTTCCGCCTTCGCTCGGACCTCCGCCTCCGCCGAAGCGCCTCCGCTCAAGCTATCAAATCTATCGGCATCCAGGTCGGCGTCGTGACCCTCGACGGCACCATCCACGGCGCCGACCGTCCTTCCCCTCGTGCGCTCCGCCCTTTGGGTATCATCGAGGACGGCGACTGGTTTTTTTTGTCGGGTTGGTCCACAAGTGGACCGGGATGGTTAAACAACTCTCTTGGGCTAGTTTAATAAAAACGGGTCCCATTCCTTTGGGTTGGTTCAGCAACCGTTAAAAAAAAAAACTTTGAAGACGTGTGCTGGATTGACTTGTCTACTAGAATATTCACGGGTCTAACGCATTTTGATGAAGTTGAGTTTTTGTATTCCTACCTTCGCTGTAAAAATGACAAGAGCACCTCGAAGACGAAGTGATGCGGAAGCGTTGGTGGAATGTTATGATCCTATTAAGATTAGGATTAGATTAGGTTAGTATTCTTATGTCAATTAGGACTATAACTTAGGGTCTATCCTATGTAAATTAGAATTATGGCTTAAGAGCCTATAAATATGTAAGGGGCCTTCGCTAATTAATTATCCAGAAGAATTAGTTTATTTTATGTGTTTTATTTTCTTAGTTATAGATGTCTTTCTTTATGAATTATCATCTTGACCACGGTCTACAACACAACCTCAGTAGAGAGTAAATAGTCGTACATCATATTTACTTCTTATTATCCAAATAACAGATCGAATTACATGTCCTTCTGCATCACTTCACTAAAAAAAAGCTACTCCTCTTCCTCTGTTTTTGGTCTTTATGAGCAAAATCAGCCATGTAATGTCGAAATCATTTTTTTTGAATTCATACGTGTTTCATTAAACGCAGGGAGTATCTTTATTAGACTGAGCACTAGCCGGTAAGTGTGTCCTGAATATTCTTCAGACAAAATTGGCTTCACTTGGCTTGGACAACGGAATTGGCCGGACACAAATTGAATGCATAGAATTCAAAAGTGCTAATTACAATTGCCCAATTTCATCAAAGAAAGATTAATATTGCACTTTCTTTCATCAAAGAAAATTATCCAGCTCGAGTAAACCTTTTGATTAAAATTATTTTACACGTAAAGTTTAAAATTTGTAAAATAGACCTTAGGAAGCAATTCTATATCCAACTCCTACTCTGTTGGCCTCCCAAAGGAGTTTCTCCATCCCGCATTAAGTGCCCTATTTGGTTTTTTAAAATGAACTACTCACCCCATCGTAAATTAAGTATCCTATTTGGTTTTGAAACTGAACTAAATTGCGACATCATAAAATTATAAATTCAGTTAATTTGGAAAAACCAAATAGGAGACTTACTGTGCGACAAAGAGAGTTTTAGTTCATTTTGAATATCCATATAAGACACTCCAATGGGACGGAGGGAATATAGCCCATCCTAGTGGATGGATGTGAAGTGTGGGCGTTGCACGTGCATGTTGGTGATCCTGCCTTTTAAGATGGGCCCTAAAGAACTTGATAACCACCACTACTACAAAAACCAATTATATGGTAATAGTATGTGGGTCCTACATGTGCTCGAGGGGATTAGTAGCGGGATACGGTGCTCTAGTAGGCCAATTGCTCTATTTCTTCTAGTCGGGTTCTAAGGACTTAGTCACCCCTCATTATAAAAAATATTACTCCATAATTCGAGTAAAAATAATTATAATGTTAACAGTTTTAAATAAAAATTATAACATTCATAATTTGAAGTAAAAACATACTCTGTCTGTCCCATATTAATCATATGGATTAATAATATGGATTAATAGTGCCAAAAAAATCATATGGATTAAGAACAAAAAATTTAGGTCATTTCTGATTACAAATAAGTCGGCTAAAAGGGAGTAGAAATGCAAACAAGGCACCCATGGATTGAGCTCAATTCCATCTCGACTCCACCTAGTCTCTCCTCAAAAGAATCGCTAGCCATTGTTTTTTACAAGTACTGGCCAAATTCAAGCACCCCAACAAATCTAGAAATTTTTTTCTACGAAAAGTTAAAACTAAAATCGCGCCTGTGCTCAGCTCGAACAAGACTCGGCTTAACCCGGCTTGAGCCAGCCAATATTAAACTCAACCTTGGCTCTTGAGTACCCCCACACACCAACCTTGTTCAATGGAAAAATACTAACAAAATCTTGTGAGTTGTGAGCCTATGACTATCCCCCTTACTAGTTTCCTACTCAAGAGTCAAAATACAGGTGAGGATAGCCCGGTGCCGCCGGCTGAGCTCAACAAACAACCAAAACCAAGTCAGAAGACACATCCCCACGCGCCTATTTCCAACAACAATCCAATCCCCCTCTCCCAGTCCAACCCAAATAACTTCATCTCCACGCATCTCTTTAAAACCCTTTCCCCACTCCCCCAAACGCTTCCCTCTCTCACAAGAAGCCAGACACTCCATTCTTGTACTAGTACATTTCTCTTTTCCTATATACTTCTACTACCTATACTCCTCCTTCCCTTATAAATCCTACACTCCCTCCTCCCCACCAACTCCACAAACCTTCTCCATCTTCCTCTATCTCTCTTTTTGGATCAAGAACAGGTGAAACAAGGAAGACTCTTATGGCCTTGCGCGTGCTAGAGATGATTGTGCTCATCCTCTGCCTCTCCCCATGTTTGCATGCAAGGAAGCTCTTGTCAGAGCAAGAGGAGAGAATGAAGGTTCGTAAATTAGATGCTAGATTGTTCTTTAATGCCTTACCCAAGGGTAAAGTTCCTCCTTCTGCACCTAGTAAACGTGGCAACGCCTTGGTAGTGGACCAGAAGCTGCTTGCCATGCATTTCGCGAGACTCGACCGGATTCTCAAGTCCGTTCCAAGCCCCGGCATGGGCCATTAGAAGATTTTTCATGGTTTTTTTAACTTTTCCTTCCTATATTAGAACTCTTTTTGCTGATTTAGATTTGTTTCATCATGTGGGTAGGGACGTTTCGGTGTCTTAATACGTACAGAGTGTACAGAGAAATTCATAATTCGTTGAATTCATTGCTTTGGGTTCTCTTTGAGACAAGTGAGAGGTGAGGTGTTTAATGTAATGGAATTGGGTAAAGATCCTGAGTTTCCATCTGCTTTTCCTCTGTTGGTTGATTTTGATGCTTCCACTTGACTTCTTAAATTCTGATCAATGCTCAACCAATTGCATTAACCATGTTAATTGGTATGGAAGGCCCATTCTTCCAACCTCAATTAAAGACAACGATTAATGTCTTTGAATTTTGAATTCTATTGATACAAGGACCTAACTTCGATGAGAACTCTTATGGCTGCTCTGTTTCTAAGAAAGGCCTGAGTGGCTGCTCTTGGAGAGAAGCCATGGAAAGTCAAGAAAGGAGGTTCTGAATTCACACCCATGGTCCATAGGTCAGAAAGCCATGGGGCCCACATTTTTTTGGGCTTAGAGAGTGATAATACAGAAAAGCAAAAGGTACTTCAATTTGGGAGGACTTGTAGGGTCCATGTATATACTTACCCTCATCCATGGTAATTTGGATGCATTCATTTGGTCGTCCATAGTCCCAATCCTAATCAATAGTGTGGCCATTGATCCCTTTTCATGGATGTCCTCCCCCTCTTTAAAGGAATTAGTTAGGAAACCCTATGGTGCTAAAATGGTGTATAGATCTGTACTGTGGACCTTTGTTTTTGTGCAAATTGTCCAAAATGGCAAGGGGATATTCAATACTGTAGAGGTGGTTGCACAAGGTAGAAGCCACCATTAATTTTGTTTTAATATATATGGTTCTTTAGTTTCCAATTTCATGTAATTTTGTGCCAATGAGAAAAGTCACGAACCCCAATTAAGGAAAAGGTGTCTCGATCAAGTTCAGTTAATACTATTTTAGAGATCCCATGCATCAAAGTAGTAACAAAATTTAACTCTCTTCCGTGTGGAAGTAAGAGCAGAAAGTCAACATATCAAACATATTTAAATGGTGGACAAGTGTTTCATTAAAAATATGATGGGCGAGTTAAGACTTTGGAGGAACATCTATATGGCATACCAGTTCTAACATTTAATTCATGCCGACAATTAGTAACCAGGCTTAATAAAGTATAAGACATTCCCACAAAATGTCAGCTGCCAAATGAATAGCCAAACTTTAGGGTTAAGACACTTTATGTTCTAAGTATGCGTTTTCTCTCCTAATTAACCTTTACTGACACCCTTGGCACAAGTAGTGATACTGTCGTCACTACATGCAGCATTTGTAACAAGAAAGTAAAAGAGATTGCAATAACAAGCAGAAAAGGTATTGTCTAAAATAGCTAAGTAATTAACGTAGCTAGATTAGTACTCTCAGATTGAGTTAGCTAGGAGTTATGCGAATCATGGATCTAAGACAACCGACAAGCAGAATTTTAACCTTCACTTGGCTTGGTTTAACTCTATATCATGGCTCCTTTCTTTCAACTTATTAATATATATATTTCTAAATCGAACATATTTTTTTCAACATTTTTGTTTTGGAAACTACCCGATACACCAAAGGCCAAACGGCCACCCCAATCAACCCCAAAACCTTGATAACATGCATGTTCCCGAACCAGCGCACCCCTGTATGTTGTTACGTGTGTATTTAATTTACAGTTTTGCTGCTAATTTTTACAATAATCCATCGTTCCCTTCTTTCTATTCCGTGTCCATCCTTCTTGCTACCTATAATTGGAAAACACTATTGTTTCTTCCCATGGGTCTTCTCCAGCGAAGTTAGGCTCACCCTTTAAAAAGAAAAAAAGCATTTGCTCCGGCGAATCACCATCTTCTCCGGTACTTTGCCTCCACGAATCACTGTCTTCTCAGGTTAAGCTAAGCAGCCCCAGTTTCCTATTTCTTCTCTATCAACCTTCCTTGCCCATGTTTCGAAACCATTGGTTCTTTCCCACGGGCCTGCTAAGGTAATGTCTCAAATAGTAATTAAGGTACCTATATTACTACTCTCAGATTGACCTAATTAAGAGTCATGCGAGACAACTGACAAACAGAATTTTCAGCTTTATTTGGCTTAGTTTCACTCTACACTGTGGTACTTTTTTTTGTAATGTAATACTTGTAAACAGAAAATTTATACATAAAACCTTAGTTAACTAAAGGTGTTCGATGTTGCCAAGGAAAACTAAAGGTGTATTTTTATTTTGACAACCTAGGGGTACTGTTAAATTCCTTAAGGACCTGACTAGAAGGGATAGAATATAGCACCATACCTTGCTGCCAATTCCCTTAACACCCACAAATCGTATACACCGGGCAGAACAAGCAATCTTGGTAGCATCTAAGATCAAGTATCCAGCCGAGTGCCATAAATCCCCAAAGGCATTAGGCATCTATATGCACGTACGCGTCTAGCCTGACTGGGCTGCAGTGACCAAAATCCAAATACTTGTGACCATAGTACATGAGATGCTAACGTAGTACGTAGCCCCATGTCATAAAACATTCCCCGTATATTAAAATGTTAAATTTACTTGTATTCTTTTTTAGTAAGTGCATCCATGTAAAGAATTTTGCAAACATTTTCTGCACATATTAACCAAACAAGGACATTAAATAAAAAATATGTAAAATTCAATTTCTTTTATGTAATGCAGGCAAGATGCAGGTGCGGGTTTGCTAGTACATCTTAAAAGTTGAAACAAAATATTAAAATGAGACTATTAATATGGAACTATTTAAAAAATGAGCCTACTAAAATGGACCTAGCTCTTTAGCTTTTACTCTATTGTAGTGCCTTGGCTTTGGTTAATACAAGATTTCAATTATAAAAAAAAAAACCCAAGAAAAAAAAGTTGGGCCTCTTTTGCCTGGCTTGATTTGGATTGGTCAGATGCGCCTCAAACAGTGGAGTCCTGTCACTCGTGTTCAGGCTCGTGTGCAGATTTTGATGCGCACTGCAGGTGGGCCAATCTGCATTGTCGTCGTTGATTGGTGGTCCCTTTCCTAGAAACATACCCCACATGTAATAATAATCACTTGTCTTTATTGTCGGATTAGTAGCTCACCACTCCACGGTTAATTGAGCCCACCCCTTTACACGGTCTGTAGACGTCCACCGTTCTTGTATTTCCACCGTTTGTGTACTGAGGGTGTGGGGGTGGCTAAACCGTGGGGTGGTGAAATCTTCATCCTTTGTTATCGTGGTCCAGATAAATAGTCCCATCAACTATCCTTCTCAACTAATTCAGACAACCATAGGGAGGAGGATAAGACATTGGTCATGATCTACACTCTACACCATGATAGTTTGTATTGTTAATCTGCGCAAAGATTTACAAGTTCATTTATGTGCAAGAAAAAACAATGTGGAGACACATAGGGCACATTTGATCCTTAAGGGTGTTTAGACAATAGACCCAACTACGGTCAATGTTTTTAAGACCATGCTTGAGGTATGCCTCAAAGAAGGGAGTCTTGCCTGGTCATTGTAGGCCGGCAAGGTCTCTAATATGCTTGGTTATGCAGATATCAGACATTAAGGTTAATCGCCAACAAAAATGAACACGTCATGCATCTCTGTAAGAATTTTTATTAAAGAAATGTATATTGACATAAGTGAGCCTTTGTTTACAAGACAAGAAGGGGGGTTTGTAGATATATATTGATGCCTTTATAGAGCCTTTATGATCTGGGAATGCTACTCTTTCACAAGTTTTGAGGCTTTTGACAATTTATTAGTAAATCAAAGGTTCAAAACCATTATATTTCAGTCATGGTGTAAAATTGATTCGGTGATATCACTAACTTGATCTGCCATTTACATCTTAATCCTTATGGCTGGTAGGCCTCTAGAGTTAGTTCTAAGACTAATGTGTAATCTTTAAGTTGTGTCTTCTCCAAGAAACCAAGATACAATGACGGGACAAGCAATGGCAACTTACCAAATGAGCCTTTAATATGTCCTTAAAGTATTCTGCATCCTAATTAAAACACAAGTAGT
>CM077507.1:37899758-38164989 GCA_039654745.1 Houttuynia cordata | reverse complement strand
GAGCAATCTTACTAAAGTCTTTAATGAACCGCTTGTAAAATCTTGCGTGGCCAAGGAAAGATCTAATTTGTTTTATTGTAGATGGTGGTGGTAGGTTAGTGATGAGATCAACCTTGGCTTTATCGACTTCAATTCCTCTCTTTGAGACGACATGTCCCAAAATAATACCCTCTCGAACCATGAAATGGCTCTTTTCCCAGCTCAAGACAAGATTTTTCTCTCTTCACAACGCTTGAGCACTAACGACAGATTGTGGAGACATTCATCAAATGATGGACCAAATACAGATAAATCATCCATGACCACTTCTAGAAATTTGTCTACCATATCAGAGAAGATGGCTAGCATGCACCGTTGAAAGGTGGCAGGTGCGTTACATAACCCAAAAGGCATTCTTCGGTATGCAAAGGAACCGAAGGGACAAGTAAGCGTAGTCTTCTCTTGATCTGCCCGAAACACTGGGACTTGATTATATCCAGAGTAACCATCAAGAAAACAATAAAATTGTTGACTTGCTAGTTTCTCTAAGATTTCCTGAATGAAAGGTAATGGAAAGTGGTATTTTCTTGTTTTTGTGTTTAATTTTCGATAATCAATACACACTCTCCACCTAGTGGTTTCACGGGTTGGGACTAACTCTCTATCAGAATTCTGCTTCACTTTGATGCCAGACTTTTTAGGAACAACTTATATCGGGCTGACCCACTCACTATCAGAAATGGAGTATATGATACCCGCATCCAGTAGTTTCATAATCTCTTTCTTGACCACATCCCTCATGTTGGGATTTAATCTCCATTGATTGAAGGTTTTGCATCATCCTCCAAATGAATTAGGTGCATACAAACTAAAGGATCAATGCCTCTTAAATCAGCAACAGTCCACCCTATGGCTCTCCTATGCTCAACTAGAATCCTAAGCAGTTGACTCTCCCGGTTGCTAGACACGCTAGATGAAATGATGATGGGGAGAGTATCATTAGGACCTAGAAAAGCGTACTTGAGAGAACTTGGAAGTGGCTTCAACTCAAGTCGAGGAGAAGATTAAATGGAAGGTTGGAGTGATGGACTAGGAGATATTGGTAAAGGCTCTACTCTATTTCTATAAGGAAAAGAGTCATGATAGGGAGGAGAGGCTGACATAGCATGGGTTTCTCCAATGTGTGGCTCTAAGTCAGAATCATCTATCCCTAAATAGAGTACAGTAGGATCTTGAGCATCAGGCATGAGCTTATTTAAAAGTGTCTCTTCCACAAGATCATCAATTTCATCAACAAGAGAACACTCTTGCTCACTTTCAGTGGCTCCTTGGTTTGAAGCTTAGAACACATTGAGTATGATCTTCATGTTTCCAAAAGACATCTCCATCATTCCAAATCGACATTGAATACATGCATTGGCCGTCGCTGAGAAAGGGCGGCCTAAAATGATTAGAATGGTGTGAGAAGCATTAGACACATGTCCCATGTCCAAGACCAAGAAGTTGACTGGAAAGAAAAATTTCTCTACTCCAACTAAAACATCTTCAAGAAGACCTCGGGGTTTTCTAACAGATCTATCGGCCAACTGTAGAGTAGCCGATGTTGGTTGCAAGTTCCCCAAACCTAATTTCTCATATACTGAGTAGGGTAATAGGTTGACACTAGCACCAAAATCTAAAGAGCCCTATGAATAATGTGGTCACCAATGACACATGAAATGGTAGGTGTGCCAAGGTCTTTAAATTTCGGTGGTGCGTCATGTTTCAGAATGGAACTGACCTGCTTAGTAAGAAAGACCTTTTTCGAAATGTGAGTCCTAGACTTCCGCTTTTGTGTGCACAGGTCTTTGAGAAATTTGGCATAGACAGGCGCTTGTTGAATGGCTTCTAGGAGTGGAAGATTTATCTTAACTTGTTTGAAGGTTTCTAGCACTTCATCCATCCTAGCTTTGTTTTTGTTGAAAGGGAAAGGCATGTCTAGGCATTGAGGAAATGGAGCACAGGGTACATAAGGTACCTCATGATTGGCCTTAGACTTAGTTCCTAAAGAAGACTCAGAAGGAAATACAGTGTCCTTCTGATTTGGCTTATTTGAATTAGGTAGCGTCTCTAAGGTTTCATAATTCTCTGAATTGCGTATTTTTTCCTGATCCTTATCTTCTCTCACATCAACACCAACCTGGTTTTTGATTTGTTTCCCACTCCGCAAGGTTGTTATAGCTTGCACATGTTCATTGGAAGTAGCTTGTTGTTCAAGCATAAATTGACCATTTGGATTATTCATTGGTTGACTAGGCAACTGACCCTCTTCTCTCTTACTCATCGAATTAGCTAATTGGCCTATTTAAGATTCTAGTTTAGCTATGGATTGAGTATGAGAATGCACAAGTTGAGCTTGTGATTGTGCCTAGGCTTGAATACTCTGTAGAGTAGACAAGACTTTATCCTCAAATTATGAAGTTCTAGAGGGTTGTGAAAATTGGGAAGGCATGGTAGGTTGTTGAAAACCTGGCGGGTTGTTTTAAAAGTTGGCTCTCTGGGGTGGATTAAAAGGAATACCCTGATTCTGGGGATGCAAGAAAAAATTGGGTGATTCCTCCACCCCGGGTTATATGTGTTCGAGAATGGATCATTGCCTATTCGAGCATAAGTTTGGGCAGCATTAACATGTTCCTGAACAAGCTCTGGGAATTGTGGGGCAGATGGGCACTCTAGGATAGAATACATGGGACTTAAACATAGAACGCATGCTTCTTGAGTGTGTGTAGGAGTTTGTGACTTTAGGCTCAAGATTTGATCTATCTTCTTAGATAATGTAGCAACTTGATTAGAAAGATCATCTGTTTGTTTCACTTATACATACCAGACTCATTTAAACTCTTATTGGCCATCGTATATTGCGACGATTTTTCACTCAAGTTTTCAAATAGTTCCCACGCTTCATTTTCATTTCTTAACAAGACAGTGCCTCCACACGAAGCATCTACAAGATGATGATTCTGATCCGTCAACCCTCTATAAAACTGCTGCACTAACTGCCATCTAGGTACGGCATGATGATGACACTTCCTAAGGAGGTCCTTGAGTCTATCCTAGCTCTCCTGAAACTGCTCAGTCGGCTGTTGGGTAAAGGTAATGATGGCATCTCTCATTTGGTTTGTTTTACCTATGGGAAAATATTTCTTTAGAAAATCTTGTTACATTTTTGCCCACGAGGTAATGGATTCGGGTTCAAGAGAGTAGAGCCATTCTTTAGCTTTATCCTTAAGGGAGAATGGGAATAGTCTCAGTCTTACCGCATCATCTGTAAGATTGTTCAGTTAAAATTTGTGCAGATTTCCAGGAATTCATCCACATGCCTATATGGATCTTCGTGATTTCGCCCATAAAATGATGGTAGCATCTGTATTGTGTTGGGCTTAATCTCAAAGTCACTAGCTATTGCAGCCGACACTCGAATGCAGGATGGAGATATATAGGCATTCAGAGTGTAATATTGCTTTAAAGTTTTCAAATTTTCATCCGCCATTTCAAAAAGGGGTTGGTTATACTTAATTGGCCTCTTTGGTTTTGTCTGAAGGTTCTTTCAATATCACCGTCAAAGGCTTCTAAGTTTTCACCCAGTGATCTACGTGCTTGCATAAACTATCACAGAAGCAAAGAAACACAAAAACAATCCTAATATCGATAAGTAGCAATCAGTAGTCCTAGATATCGACAACTAGCATTGCATGCTGTCACGGAATGAAAGAAAAAACATGCAACACCCAAATTAATTAAAAAGAGAGGTAAAGAGTGCAAACAAGGGGAAAGGATGGCCTTTCCACATTGGCGAGAAATCCACAGATCACTTTCTACCTCTTCAATGTAACTCCTACAAAGACAAGAAAACAATATTAAAATCCTTGAAATAAACGTCTAAACTAATTAGAATTAAATCAAACCGTCACCAAGTCCCCGGCAACGGCACCAATTGATTGATTGAATTGTTAACTATTTACTCGCAATCGCACGAGACTATGTATAGACTAGTGGAAATGAGGTCGAACCCAAAGGACTTGGTTGATTAACCTAATTCTAAAGAAAAGATTTGATTTTTATGTAACAAGTTATAACATAATAAAAAGTTCTAATTTTTAATTAAACAAAGCAAGAAAAATTATGCGAAAATAATCTAAAGAGAAGTATACTAAGACTTCGAATCCACCTTAACCAAATAATTATCCTCTCTGTTAACCTGTACAATTCCAAGTGATCAATTATCTGTGCCCCTCTCGAAGTCACAAATAATCGTAATGTGTGCAGCCCTCTCGAACATGCAACTAAACAAATAAATCTAACTTAATTAATCTCCCACTCTCGAGCAAAGATCAAATATAAAAACATAATTTTTATTCAAATAGTACCTCGAAATTCACTAAGACCTCTCGAACATTAGCAAACCCTTAATTTAATTTCACTAACAGTTACTCTACTCTCTCTCGATAAACAGAATAATCATAGCAAAATTTATTAAGCACATGAAATAAAAATGACTACTTTAGAATTGTAAATAAACATCGAGAGTCAAACAATTCAGCAGGGCTTCATCTACTCTCAGTACAAATAAAATTAGCTAGACATAAAAAGAAAAGAATAAGCCTGATTTGTTGAAGAAGCCATTTGCAGGAACACTATTCACAAAATCACTGTTCACGCGCATTGTAGCAAAACACTGTAGTGCAGTTACTGTTCACTTGTCTTCCTCGAATTAGCCACCATAATTGCTCCGCCTCTCTGGATCACCCTCGGACCATCGTCACCGTGAAGCCATCGTCGTCTCGACCCATAGCCGTCATGACATCCGGGCTCAAGGAGAGCTCGAACAGAGCTCTGCTTTGTCTTCCCCAGAACACTCGACGGCTCAAGCTATCTGTTTCCATTATTTTTTTTTTTCTTTTCATTGAACTAGACCATTGAACTAGCTCGTTTCAATCTTTTCTTTCTCTCTTTTTTTTTCTTTCTCTAGAGTCAAACCCATTGTACCAATCTCATTCGTCGGATCGATTATGAATGCCCGAACTTTAATTCCATGCACCCGTCTTCTTCATCAGTGAACATCAACAGTTGATCTCTTCTATGCACTTAATTGCAGCTCTTGGGTCACTTTGGCAGTTCAAAACCCGCATAATTTGCTTTACTTTGGCCGTCCGCAATTCGAACAGTTGAACCTATACAAAACAAAACATGTCCCAAATTAGACGCACCAAATATTCATAAAATTACATAACATATCTAAATTGAGTCATTTAGAGCACATTAATTATTAAATTCCTAATTATTAAACTAATTACTAAAACTCACTTTATTCTTTATTTTAACTAAAAATTAAGACTAACACACAGATAAAAAGGAATATAAAAATGTGTATTTTTCATGCATAACACCACTCTGTTAACCAATTAGACTGAATATAACGGAGTTCAGCATAGAATTGCATGATAGTTTTGTTTATATAGTCTACTAGTTTGAACACAATCTTAATAGTGTGTATTCTCTAAACTAATTAAATACGAAGAGCAGGTTGTGTGTGTATCCTCAATTGCATTTACGGCTTAAGTAAGTTACAATTCAACCATATAAATTGTTATATGGAAGAATACTAGTTGTATTCACACACAACTAGTAGACTACTGTAGTCTACTAGTTGTGAACACAATCTTAGTTGAGCCTACTAGTCTACTAGTTGTGTGTGTATTCTCTATACTAATTAAACGGAATACACACAACTAAGATTGCAATCACAACTACTAGATTGAATCTCTTTGGTTGTGTTACCTGTTGTTCATATTTAATTAGTATAGAGAATACACACAACTAAGATTGTGTTCACAACTAGTAGACTACGGTAGACAGAATGGTAAATGGATACATGATCTATACATGAATTTCGCATTTTATTAGCTAATAAACTTATATTTATGTTAGTGTTTGATTAGATTTTATGTTCTTTAATATTATTTTTTATCTTTTGTAGGAAAATAAGACATACATTCCTTTTGGCATAAGAAGAGAAAAGAAGCAAAATATTTTGGCAAATGAACATAGCCGATCGATCGCTAGATTTACGCGATCGATCGCATGACCTAGAGAAGGAGCCGTGAATGAAGGAAGTGATCGATCATTGCCTTCTCAATCGATTGTATCTACTGGAATGTTTGTTTCTGCAGTAATCGATCGATCGCCCCCAAATCAAAAGACATGCAAGATGAGTCCTTGATCGATCATCCTATTTTCGATCGATCGTATCTATTGGAGCTTTGGTTACACAGTGTGCAATCGATGGTTACCCAAAGTGATTGATCGGCGTATGAAGACAATTAACGAACTATTGCGTGACACAGTGAAGAAACGAATGAAAAGGAGAGATTGATCGGGAAGTGCAAACTTAAAACAAGACCTATTTCAAGTCAGAATTGGAAGGGGGTTTGGTGGTTTTTCTTCACGCCTATATATATGCCTTATGGGGAACGTCTTGAAGGATCTTGGACGTCTTGGAGTCTTTACACGAGAGCTTTTGTGACGGCTACAGTAAAGGAGAGAAGAAGATGATGATTTGTATTTCTTTTCCAATGCTTGGCCAAACTTCTTTCCAAGGTGTAGATGAAGCCCGAACAGATTGGTTTTGTTCGAGCTAATTCATCGAGCAACTCTTCAATCACAGGAATGTGGTATTTGTCTTTGACAGTAATCGCATTCAGGGTGCGATAATCCACACAAAAGCACTAGGTGCCATCTTTCTTGTGCACAAGCAACACAGGTGAGGAGAATGAACTGTTACTGGGTCGGATAATACCTGTGTTCAACATACCTCTCACTAGTCGCTCAATCTCTGCCTTTTGAATGTGGATGTTAGTTGGTTGAGCCCCTGGGACAAGAGGAATGTGATGGTCATGGGCCCCCTAGGGCGGAAGGCCAGTGGGCTCGGAGAAGATGTCCGCATGGTCCTCCAGGAGTAGGCGCATGTCCAGAGTAAGTTCACCCTGCTCCACATCCCCAATTGCACGCTGTTGCAGAAGCATCCCTTGAGGTGCAAATCAACATAAGGAGTCAACTGCCTGAGCGGAATGCAGGGTGCCGGTTTGAGTCCCTTGTATGCGCACCCTCTCCCCTTGGACTTTAAAGTCCATGATCAGGTCACGGAAATTCCACAATATGTCACCCAACTCTTGTAGCCATTGGACGCCCAGTCCCACGTCCGCTCCTTTTGTAGGTAGGAGGAACAGATCCGTGGTAAATGTGTGCCCTTGTATGATCAAGTACGCTTGAGCACACACACCCGAGCTCCGTAAGTGTTTGTCATCACCAATAAGGACATCAAATGGGATGGCGTTAGAAACATAGCAACCGAACTGCTGAGCCACCCTGTCGTTGATGAAGTTATGTGTCGAGCCACTGTCAATCAGAATTGCCACTTGCTGCCGCTTTAGCAGGCCTTGGACTCGCATGGTTCGTGGGGTAAAAGTGCCCGTATAGGCGTGCACTGATATCTCTGGCTGAACATGGTCTTAAACAGGGGTGAAATCTTCAACCTGAGGAGGTGCCTCGTCCTCAACCTCCACAATGAGTAGGCTACCCTGAACTACGCACTGATGGCCCTGGACATACTTTTCGTCACAGTGGAAACATAGGCCCTTGGCCCTCCGTTCTACCATCTGAGCTTGGGTGAGACGACGGATAGGAATGGGGTGTGATCCTGGCAATGCTGGCCGATTTGAATTGGAGCCGAGTGTAGGACCCGCCAGAGGGGTGGGGTGGCTAGATGGTCATGGACTCCATACCCCACGACTTCCTCTTTTTTGACGTGCCAGTTTCTCCTCCTCAATTCTCGCATTACGCACCACTTCGCGCATCGTGTGGCAGGGGAAGTGGCGCATTTCATCAGCTATCTCGAACTTCAGCCCACGCTTGAATGTGCCAACTAATGCAGCGACTGGCCAGTCGAGCAATCTGTTAGCAATTTTCATGGAGTCGGAGTAATAGACCCTTACCGTAGTTGTTTGCTTCAAGGTTGACAACATCTCATTGAAGTCCTGAAACTCGTTCGTGCCCGAATTGAATACACAACTCATCGGAGAAGGACACCCAAGTGGGAAAATGGGTCTCCTTTTCGTACACCTGGAACCAGATGGAGGCATCGCCATCCAAGTGGAATGCGCCCACCCGTAAGCGCTCATCATCGGAGTAGGTGCCTTGGTACGAGAAAAATTTGTCAGCTTTAAAGAGCCATTCAACAGGGTCGTCTTCTCTGTTGTACTGAGGAAACTGCTGGTGAGCCAACCTGGGCTCTGCACTGCTGCGTTGACCTCCACGTGACTCTTGGGTTTCGTTCCAGACATCCTCCATCTCATCTTGCAAGGGACGAGTGCGGTTGGTCATTGTGGCATTTCGTCAAACACCTTGTGTGCTTTGCATTGTTGTGCCATGGTGCCCTCCTTCTGCGTCAAAGTTGACGGATCCCAGTTGGATCCCATAAGAAAAGGGCTGACCGCTGGCCTGGCCAAGCAAAGAAGCCCCTAATGCCTAGGATCCTTCTTGTCGGCTAGGGCCTCCCATCTCTCGTGAGGGTGGCGGAGGAGTCAAGATGGCACATTTGAGGGGCTGCTGGGGAGCCTGTGCGAGCCTCATCTCCCGGAGTTCGTCCTTGATCAAAGCTAGGAGAGACAGCATGGCTGTCTGAGTGGAATCAGCGTCAACCTTGGGGCTAGAGGTCTCCTTGGCGACCTCGGCCTCTGGGGAAATTTCGGGTACCATGTTGGGCTGCTTGCGAGGAGGCATGAGCACCCGTAGATCGATGCTCTTATACCATTGTTGCGATCCGATAGGACCACAAGGACTGGAGTCAGTGAGGAGGGAAGAAGAAAAAGATCTAGGAGAGAAATTGGAGTTTTAATATTGCATAACTTCAAAAGGGGAGGCGACCTCCATATAAAGGAGAGGATGGCGCGTCTCCCAAGGGAGCTGCACCATCTGTCTAAGCTAATGGGCCTCAAATTTGGCCTGATTATTCTCTACTAGTCCCGTTATCTAACAATTAGCCTAAACGAGCTGATTACAATCTGATACTTAATAAGCAAATATCCTAATAATTGATGCAGCAGACGTAATGTGTGACGTGCACAACACATCTGTATTGTGTTGGGCTTAATCTCAAAGTTACCAGTTGTTGGAGCCGGCACTCGAATGCAGGACGAAGATCTATAAGCATTTGGAGTGTAGTATTCTTTTAATGTTTTCAAGTTCTCTTCTGCCATTTCAAGCAAAGGGTGGGTGATACTTAATTGGCCTCTTTGGTTTTGTCTAAAAGTTCTCTCAATTTCACTGTCGAAGGCTGCTAAGTCTTCACCCAATGACCTACGCCCTTGCATAAACTAATCAAGCGAACAAAAATACCAAAAATAACCCTAGATGTCGATAACTAGCATTGCATGCTGTCACAAAAATAAAAGGAAAATCACGCAACACCCAAATTAAATTAAAAAGAGAGGTAATAGATTGCAAACGAAGGGAATGGATGGCCCTTCCACGTTGGCGAGAAATCCACGTGTCACTTTTTACCTCTGCAATGTGATTCCTACAAAGACAAGAAAACAAAATATTAAAATCCAAAAAAGAAATGTTTAAACTAATTAGAATTAAATCAAACCGTTACCAAGTCCCCGACAACGGCGCCAATTGATTGATTGAATTTTTAACTATTTACTCGCAATCGCACGAGACTAAGTATAGGCTAGTGGAAACGAGGTCGAACCCAAAGGACTTGGACTGATTCAACTTAATTCTAAGATTTTGCGTAACAATTTCTAACAGGATGAAAAGTTCTAATTTTTTAACAAAGCAAGGGAAATTTATGTGAAAATAATCTAATGAAAAATATACTAAGGCTTCGAATCCACCCAAACTAAATAGCTTTCCTCTCCGTTAAATCCAATTAACGCATCTAAATTAATCAATTAAACGCGTTTATTTATTAAACTCCTAATTACTCACTTAACATGAATAACCATTAATAATCCTTATTACAACTACAATTACGACTAACATATAGATAGAAAGGCATATAAAAAGTGTATATTTTATATATATCAATGATCGAGAGGAATATGCTAATCAACTAGGAATTTATACAAGAGAGAGAGAGAGAGAGATGATAAAGCTAGTTTATTTCGTGGTGGATTCAAAATCTTGGTCCTTTTCAGCATAAGTACAACTCGTTTTAAGTAGCTAAAGTTTACTTCTTTTCTTAATTTAAATTAAAACAGCAACTTTTCTCTCTTGAGTTTGGTAGATTATTCATCCTTCCATGAGGTTCGACAACCCTAAATACTCATTGTAGTAAAATTGCCTTGTGCACTTGCAAGGGTTTAATATTTAAACGATCAAGTTTTTGGCACCGTTGCCGAGGGCGGAAGCCAATAGTTTACCAAATTCTTAGCGTAGTTAGATTAGTTTCATTAGTTTAAATTTAGTTTCTATATATGTGATTGATTGCATTTGCTTTTTATGCAAGAGTAAGAGAAGACGTGGAATTTTTGCCAACATTGGAAGGGCCACCCCTTCCCTTTGTTTGCATTGTCTTATCCTTTCTTTTTGGTTTAATTGAGTGCTGGGTGTTTTTTCTTTCTTTTCTGTAATTGCCTGCTCGTGCTAGTTGTGGCTATTAGGTTGCTAGTTGGGGATATCTAAGATTGATGCTTGCTAGTTGTAGATTTTAGGACTGCTACAAGTTTTTGCTTGTGTGTGTGATTGTGCATGCATGGTCGTCGTTCCCTGAACCCTGACCTTGCCTTTGAACCTGATCCTGAGCGCTTGTCCTAAATCCCATTGTATGGCTGACAACATGAACCATGGGGGTGGGAATGCCAACATCTAGTAGTACCCCATGCCCGTACCTTACAGGACTACTATCGTTCCACTGCCTACACCTCCCCCTCCTGTATCCTACTACCTAATAATGTGGCTAATTTTGAAATTAAGCATAATGTCATCCAGATGCTTCCCACTTACCATGGCCTACTGAATGAGAACCCCTATAGGCACCTGCAAAATTTCCTGGAAGTCAACACTACCTTTAAGCTTACATTGTCTGATGACCAGATTCGCCTTAGGTTGTTCCCTTTTACCCTGAAATATAAGGCCAAGGAATGGCTGCACTCCCTAGAACATAACTCTTTTACCACTTGGGAGGAATTGCAAGCTGAATTTCTTAAAAAATACTTTCCTGTAGGGCGGACCAATAAGATTAGGAAAGAAATCATCACATTCACCCAACTCCCCAGTGAGCAATTCCATGAGAGTTGGGAACGAATGAAAGCCCTACTCCGGTCTTGCCAACAATATAAGTGCCCAAATGGCAACTTGTGCAGAGATTCCATGAGGGTGTGTGTGATCAGCACAAAACCTTAATTGATGCCTCGTGTGGAGGCAAATTCATGAAAAAGACCCCGAATGATGCTTGGGATCTATTAGAGGACTTGAGCGAAAACTCTTTACATAGTGCGACCCTCTATAGATCCGAAGGACGCAGGAATGCCTCAAGGGGAGGCATGTATGATGTTAAAGCCATGACCAACCTAGGGCACCAAGTAGCGTCATTGACAGAGAGGTTTGACCGATTCTTCTCTCAGTCTTCACCTTACACCCAAGCCTCTCAAGATGCCTACACCATCTGTGCCAGCCCCATACATACAATTGTTGACTGTCCCTCAACCTCCCAATATCCAGATTTAGTACAGGGAACATGTCAATGCTGCACAGACCATTCCTAGAGCCACCAACAATCCCTACTCCAACACATACAACCCTCGATGGTGGGATCAACCTAATTTTTCCTAGAGGCAACATAATCCAGGGCACACTTTTAATCAGGCCCCAAGACAGGATTTCTTGTCACGCCCCAAAATTCTTGACCTCGAACGGAGTGCGGAAGCCTTTAAGTAAACCAATCAAAAGCCGAGATAGGAACCTTGGGACGCAATCGAATAATCGATCACTCGGGTCAATTACATTGTCACGAAAAAACATGTAATCGACATCACCAGGAACTTATAACAAAACTCAGATAAACAGGATTATGCACTCTCTGAAAGACCAATCAAAGGTTTACATTACCTGAACAGAAAGGTCAAATAGCAGTAGTCCCAAAAACACAATTGTAGGGAAATAAAGAACTCAATAAGACTCCAAACAAATACTGGTGTAAGGAGGTAATGGTCAAAAATACCAAAGGCTCCTGGCATCCATAGTGTAAGGAGTTACAATTTCTGCTCGCTGAATTCACCAACCCCATGTGGTAAAATATACCAGAATATCCTAGAAGTTCTCCCTTCGGAACCCGGCCACGCGTCTAAGCATGCTGGCCCCATCCGTATTTACGAACACGATGAGCGGAGACTTAAGACCTTCCGTAATGTCAACCAGTCTAAAACGTATGTATTTGCCTCCCTTTGGGCAATAAGGAATCAAAATTTCATAAATATCGGAGATCTCGCAGGATCTAGCAATGGCTCGTGAGCAGACTATGATTCTACCAAGAGATCTTCGAAAAGAACTCTTAGTGGAATAGGTCAATGTCAAACTGAACAATGATTCAACAAGAAAAAGGTCTCAACTTTCTGAGAGTAGGGTAACACTTACCGCTATGACTCACTCATGGAGTATGAAATAGAACTTCAAGGTCTCTCGACAATATATAACTCACTCTCTGGAGTATGATAAATAATCTCTCTCAGTAGCACAAAGTTCATCACAAGAACACAATTTTGATTTCAAAGTTAGGTCGATGGATAACTCACTGCAAGAGTATAAATTTCACTCATCGATCACACATCATGCATCATATCTCACCTTTGATTGGAATATCTCTAAGTCTGGAGTTGTATTATCTTTTAATATCAAGATAGCTTTTAGGAAGGTTTGATCTCCAATTGGATACTCAAACTGATTCCATGCTGTACGAAGGAAACAATGATCACCATGACCCCAAGGTACACTAACTTGTCCCAAAGTCTTAATATTTTGGATTCCCTTACTAACTGCAGTAGTCCCTAAGAGTTTTTATCATAATGTATTAATATTATTTTGAACCAATTACATCATATTATGAGTAATAGTACTTATTAGTGCTTTAAAACCATAATTCCTGTAAACTATCTTATACTATACAACCCACTTTCAACTGATCTCACTGCCAACACAAAAGGATTCTGACTCTAAAATTGTTATAGAAGATGGTCCTATAAGTCTAGTTTATAACCCCACTGATGATGTATTTTTATGATGTTTTTACATTTAGTTATGATTTTTACACGGAGCACTGTCGGCACAGGCATAGTTCTAGCCGAGAAGACATTACTTGCTTATATTAAGTAATCTCATATTAATACTTATTAATCATGATAATATAACCTTAATACCCTTAATTACACCCCTCCTAGAGTAATTCTAGACTCTGGCACGTTCTGGATTTTATTGATTTCATGATTTTAATTGCTGTTAAAACCTTAAGCTAGACTCAAGGCATTACAGTTAATCTAATGAAGCTTTTAATATCAATAATACATCCCTTAACCATATAGGACGATTAAAACAAAACCTTACAGAAAAGAAGAGAATTTTATGACCTCCCACGTTCAAGAGACATGCCTATATAGATATTTCCATCAAAAGTAAGCATGTATGCACTAGCACAAGCATGAAACAAGATATCACAACAAGGATACTCTTACTTGATAAATAACAAGGAATCTCTCATGAATCAACACTAACACAATCTTTATCACTGAGATAACATCAAGAGGATCATCAAATAATCATGATAAGAAACAAACAAAAGAGTTTAAATCAGATTGGTTAGGAAAAACCATCTTACCACTTAGATGTATGCAAAATACATCTCCATGCGTAGCTCGATCCTTTTCCTTCACAACGATGCCTCTACTCCTTTGATCGCACGAGAATTGAGGTTAAGAGAAGAGTTGCAAGGTTGCTGGAATTGGTGGCAAGGAAGGGGGGAAGAGCTAGGGTTTTGCACAAGTCGTCACAATGCCTTGGCGTGCAAAGCATTGGCCGGCCTCCTCCTTGGCTTTTATAGCCAATTCCTACTCTAATTAGGATCACTCCGAATCTAGCACCTTCTTAATCTCAAATCCTAATTAACCAATTAGAATTATTCCCTCAAATATGATCGGGACGCCCAGCATGCTAATCCCATAATTAGATAGACTGCAATCTTCTTAGTTATGATGTTTCCTTATCAACTCTAGTTCCCTACACAACTAGGAAACTACCAAATACAAGCTCACCAATAGGACGCCCCCCACTTATTGGCTGAGAGAAAGGTGATCTAATCACTTTTAATTTGTTAAGATTTATTCTCCATAATTATCTCAATCGAACTGATAAACTTCCGGTCTTCTGCGATACTTACCTTATTTACAGCGATTAGGTCAAATCGTAGATTTTGCACTAAGATTCACTCCAATCCTCTGAAGATTTCCTCATGCTAGGTTATCCACATTCATAAGTCACCCTTGGGCCAATGCCACATGGCTCAGCACCCAGGCCCCTTGCGTCTAGGCTTGAGTCCTTAGGGCACATGCCTCCGATGTTCCGCGATTGTACTACTCGTTACACCATCTCTCTCGTACCACGAACAATGCAACAAAACGAAAATCAACTTACTAATTATGAAATTCACATGAGTCTCATCCATTGAACACATGCCCTGACACCTGGCCCCACTCCTGGCATCAGGTGTTCCCAGATCCTAGCGCCAAGCTGGTCTCAGCGCCAGGTTGTGCCCAGCGCCAGGACCAACCCTCGCGTCTTGGTGCTCTGCCATGATTAGTCATGCGATTAACAAATTATTCCACATCATAAAAGTCAAATAACACATCAAAACATATTGCACAATCATCAATCAAATTAGGCAACAAAACTTTCCCATTTTAGAATAGTTTCCTAAAATAGAAACTTTTAGTTAACGTACCAATTTTTAGGGTGTTACATTTCCCGAGCCAACAACAGCCTTACCAATCAACTTCAACTCCTCCATTTGGCTAATCCACTAGGCGATCCACCTTAGAAGATTAGATGAGTAAGATATTAGCCACCCAATCTACCCTCCTTACAACATTGCCAAGATTAAAACTAAACGAAGGAGATGAGAGTAGAGCTATAGACCCAGGCCTAGTTTGTCCATTCCCACACTAAGTCTATTACAAAAATTGAGACACAACTAGGACATCTGGACCTGGCCATGAATCAGAGAGAAGCAGGTACCTTGCCGATCCAACCCCAGCAAAACCCTAGAGGCTAGTTTGCAGTTACTGCCTCCCAATACCCTCTTGAGCAAGTACAAGACGTTACTACCCTGAGGAGCGGTAAGCAAATTGACAATCGAGTTAGGAACTTGTGTGTAGGTACCTTGAGTGAGAAGATCTCGCCTAGGACATTTAGAGAATTCCCTCCAACCAAGACTATTCCCGTCAGTTCTAAAACCCAGCAGGATGACACAACCTAGGCCAAGAACGAAAGATCATATCTTCCTAGGGTTCCATTCCCACAATGTCTTGACAAACCCTCCCCATTTAGCAAATCCCACCAAAGAATGGAGGAGATGTTGGAGGTATTCAAGCAGGTTAAGGTCAATCTTCCATTGTTGGATGCTATTAAGCAAATGCCTGCTTATGCCAAGTTTTTAAATGACTTTTGTACCCAGAAACGCAAAGCTAAAGCCAATGTGACTAAAAAGGTCTTCCTTACTGACTAAGTGAGTTCCCTATTGACACATAAGCTTCCACCTAAGTATAAGGACCCAGGAAGTCCACGATTTCATGTGTTATAGGAAATCATACTATGGAGAAGGCCTTGTTGGATATAGGGGCGAGTGTAAATTTGCTGCCTTATTCTGTTTATGAGCAATTTGGGTTGGAGGAGATGAAACTGGCTACCATAACATTACAGCTTGCAGACCGATCCGTTAAAGTCCCACGTAGTGTTATTGAGGATGTTCTTGTTCAAGTTGATAAATTTTTCTTGCCTGTAGACTTCATTGTCTTAGATACACAACCTGTGCAGAATACTGGTAGTCAAAATTCTATGATTTTGGGTCAGCTATTCTTAGCCACATCCAACGCCATCATCATTTGTAGAAATGGGGTTCTAAAGCTGTCTTTTGGCAATTTAAAAGTCAAATTAAATGTTTTTAATGTTCAAAAACAACCTCCACCATCTGATGATTTTTATGCAATTCATATGATTGACACTCTGGTGAATGATGCACCCCAATTTATTGGTTATGACAATCCACTTGCGGTTGCTTTTATTGACCCTGATGTGCGTAGTAGGATTAAAAGACCCGAGATAATTTGATACAAACAAATGGAGTTGCATCTAGCTGAAGACGTTAAACTTAGCGCTTGGTGGGATGCAACCCACGTATTCAGGTGTATTCCTTCCTTCTCTTCCTTTCCTTATTATGTTATCATTGTAGTTTTATATTTCTTGCACATTGAGGACAATGTTCATGATAGGTTTGGGGGGAGATGGTATATGTTGTGTCCCGGTATCATGGCCGGAGAAGGAGGAAGAGACAAGGAAGAAAGAGTAAAAGGAATAGTAATTTCTTATTTCATAACCTAAACTGAGGAGGATGATCTCCTTATAAAGGGAGAAAGGTGGCGCGGTGCCCTAGGGGGACGCACCACTAACTGGCCACTAACGGGCTTGGAATACATCTATTATTCAATTAAACAAATACTCAAAGAAAATCTAATATCCTAATAAAGCCCAATCAATTATCCAGTGTGATGTCCGTTCATGTGACGTGTGCGTGCTGACATCCTGGGCCTGACGTTCACAACAATCCACCTATTGCCTTGTCCTCAAGGCGACTAAGTAATGAAGTGCTCCATGCATGGCATGAAAACGGCGAGAAGCAGAACACGCTCTACGCTGGCTTGAAGTATGATCTCGATGTGGACGAACTTGGTGTAACCAAGGAGGCCAGCGATAGAGTACCTCCTCCCAGAGCAATCAAATAGGGTCCCACCGATCTTGGTTCCCACAAGATGCTTGATGGAGAACCCGTTGTATAGAATCACCTTGTGCTTATGAGCTGCCTCTCTTAGCCTTTGGATAACCAGCTTATCTTTAATAAGGTCTATATTGTCTGTCCTCTTGAAGCCACTAACTAAGTAGTCAACCAAGGCATTATCAACATCTTTTCCCCTAGGAATGTATCTCCCCTGGTAGCTTGCACCTCAAAAGCTCCATTAGAGATCTCCAGAATTGAAACATCCAAAATACCACCTTCAAATATAGTCAGATCCTTGCACAATTCTCTGATACTGACATCTCCTAACTTTCCTGCTTCATACAAAGTCACTGCATGGGATTTCAAACCTAGTGAAAGCGAACCCATCATATGATAGGATGTAATATTAGCATCAACAACCAAGGCAAGCCTAGTGGCTCCATCCCGGGAGGTTTCTGAATGGTTGCCATCTAAAAAATTTCCATCAGTAGACACGTTTGTAGAGCCAATTCTAGCATGAGATCCATCTTCTTCATTGCTAAGTAAATGCATAGGGGAAACTGATCCGGAATCAATTAGTTTTACAGCCCATCTTGAACGACAAGCAAAAGGTGCAGCAGCTTGCAACTGAAGGAGATCAGCCAGTAATGTTGCAGCCAATTCAGCAACAGTTGCATTCTCACTTGAACCCACGAAAACAGCATATAGCAACTCTTCTATTGAATCTTCATACAACTGCTCCCCATGGGCAATGAATCCTTCCAGCCTAGAGACTTTAAAATGATCATCAGGATAAACAGGGACTTCAAAATAGATTAAACCTCGCTGATAAAGGCCTTTTACAACAGCAGGATAAAAAAGGATGAATGAATTTGCCTCTTCTTTGCACACCTTTCAACTGTTGTTGCTGCTTCTTCTGAGAGTTTCTTAAATTCATCCAGCGTGAAGTGAACAAGGCAAACGCCCCACCAAGGTTCTATTGCAAAGTCATTTGCAAGTGTAGCTTGTTTTGGAGTTATGCACCGAGTCGACAGAAAGTCGCCTGAGTGCTTGGGAGGCGGAGAAAAAGCATAGATGTAGCCGAGATAACTCAGCTGTTCCCTAACTCCCGGTTCAAGAATAGCATCTTGAAGCTTCTCAATAAATTTGAAAACAACAATCAACCGACACTGAGCCACAACAGCTTCCACTAAATCAGCAGAGATTGCAGCAAAGCCTTCTTCAGGATTTGATGCCTTGTTGATGTTTTTGGCACATGCTACAGCCAACCTTGCAGCCCTAGCTTCAAATGCTTCTATGAAAGACTGATTCAATCAGCCCCCAGCATTCCTAACACCACTAGCACACTGCATCAAGTGTTCTAGCCGTGCGATATATGCTGAAGTACCTAGTGACTGTTTTCCTGTCCACAACTGAGACACAGTCATTACCAGAAACCATGCAACCTGCATCAGCAAAACGGACTCATTTCCCTCATATGTACAAGCCGGGACATACACGGCAAAGAACTTCGACAGGCTGCAGCTACACAGATAGCCATGGCCACCACATAATTTTCGGCATTCTTCAATACCATCAGCAATGGCAAACGTTGTAGCAGACTCACACTTTGGGTGATCAGTTTTTGGTGCCTCAGACATTAAATCATCTTGAAATTCCACTATTTGAGACTGCACGCTGAGATGGGACATGATACTTTCATTGATAATATCAGAGTCTGTGACCTAAAATTTATCATCGTTCTTGCGTTCAAGATTCAAATTGGGAACCTGTTCACTGACACTGCAACATGCAAAAGTTTTGGGTCTAAAGAATCGCCACGTACAGTAACAGGCAAAAGATTTTGTGACAATTGAGATCCAGCAAAATCCACATAAACTGAATCATTGGAGTAAAATGCACGAAGTTCATACCCAGCTTTTCCCCATATCGCCATTCGGTGTTTTGCCTCCCTTGCACATATAGGATGAAAAGAGGTTCTGCAATTACCAGGAATGCAACGGGTGCAGACCCCATTTTTCAGTTTGCATATGTGATAATTCAGTCGTAACACATAAATGGTCTTACCTTGTCCAAGACACACTCTTTGCAGACTTGACAGACCTGTTTGTAAACCCTTAACCATTGTCTCTTGCAAAGAAAGTTTGTCAAGATATTCTCTGTCATTTGCTGCTGCATAGGGCTGTAGACCCACCTTATTAGTGACAAATTGGTCAACCCGATACCATCTATCATGACTAACAAAATTGCCTGCCTTGTCAATTAACTGAAGAATTACATCAACATACCATGAGAGATCTGGAGTGAATTTCTCAGCAAGACTGGCAGCCTTCCAGGCCAATTCTTCCCTCATTGCAAAGTTTGCTGTGCTGAGATACTTCAACAACTCTTCCAGTATGTCCTTTGCATTTGATGCATCACACAAGCCATAAAGTAAAGCAAGGGCACGCCTTCTTATACTAATGTCAGGATGCTTCAAAGAAGTGATTATCAGTGCTTGATGTCTTTGTATGATATCCTGTACATCTGTGACCATCAACATCCATGTCATGTTCTCCAAGCCAAGGTATCAAATATTGGGTTCCCATACGGCAATAAACTTTCCTAGCAAAGCAACACTCTGAGACATCATTTCTTTCTCAGCATCAAGATGCATGACCAATGCTAGGGCCTCAAATAGCACAACATGTGACGCATTATTTTTGTTCACATGCTTAACCTGTTGAAGAGCGGCAATGCTAAGATGTGGATATGCAGATGATGCAACAACCTATTGAAGAGCGGAGACAGTTTCTTCCACTTCACCCCGTGATAGAACTGGCCCAAAACCAAAACTTTCAAACATCCGGCGGCTACCCTCCAGTTCCAGCACCTCCGCCACCACATCCTTGAGCTTGTCCGTGAGTTTGGTCGGAACTAGTCGTAGGGGCATTTCGTCAAACACCTGGGGGTCATGAGAAAGGTGAGAAGACATCCGTCGCTAAAACTCGCTGCACTGCCATGTCTAGCCGTGCCCGCCTGGGCGGCGATACTGACCAAGGAGGTGAAGGTGGCAGCACAGCTTTGGGTGGCGTCGTGGCGACCGTAGGCATCGAAAAAATCCGAGCTTTGGGCGTAGTCGGCGAGGTCACTATGGCCAAGATGGTGCTTGGTAGTGGTGTCGCACGATGCGGTAGTGGAGTTGGGGTTGGTGGTGAGGTCGAGTGGGCCCGAGGAGGGGTGGATGGGCAGTGATGGTGGCGCCGTCGGTTTCTGCAACACTGTGGTTGGCGAGGAGGAATCGACAGAGGCAGGGGTGGCTGCGGCTGGGATGGCATTGTCATGGCCGGCGGAGACAATTGCGTCGATGCTGTCGATCGGGATGACGATGGTCATCAAGGCCGCGGCTGGGGCTGACGACATAGGCATAGCGATGGCAGAGGAGACCACAGGGATGTCGGCGGCCCATTGTGGTTGGACAGAGGAGTATGGCAACGACTGTGAAAGGGGTCTCCATGATGCCGGTGCCTGTGACCTTCCTGTTGATGGTGATGAATCCGGTTGTGGCGACGTCTGGGAGAGATTCGCTGGCAGATGAGGCGCTGTCAGTGGAGTGGAGAAGCGGTCATGTTGAGCTCGCATGATGGCGGAGGTGGTTGTGGGAAGCCCCACCAAAGCTGGGCGGAATACCCTATGTCGGTGCTAGGCGGTGGTGGCCGTGAGTAGCCCAAACGATCGTGGGATGAGGAGGGACCGTGGGGGACTTGATGTGGGTGGTGACGTGGGTTCCACCATGGTTGACCGGAATACCAGGCGACAGTGCTAGGCGGCGATGCCGGTGATGACGGAGCCGTCAGCAATCTGGCCAGCAGCTGAATGGTCGTCGCTCCTTGGGCTTCCTCGATTCGTTCAATCCGCCTTAGTATGTCGGCACCATGTCTAGCATATCATCCTCCGTAATTGCCGATCGGAATGGCTCTGATACCAATGTTGTGTCCCGGCATGTGACACGAACAGAGCTAGGTATCATGGCTAGAGAAGGAGGAAGAGATAAGGAAGAAAGCGTAAAAGGAATAGTAATTTCTTATTGCATAACCTAAACTGAGGATGATGATCTCCTTATAAAGGGAGAAAGGTGACGTTGTGCCCTAGGGGACGCGCCACTAATTGAGCCACTAACGGGCCTGGAATACATCCATTATTCAATTAAACAAATACTCAAAGCAAATCTAATATCCTAATAAAGCCCAATCAATTATCCAGCGTGATGTCCGTTCATGTGACTTGTGCGTGCTGATGTCCTGGGCCTTACGTTCATAATAGTATATTTGATAGAAAAAAAATAAAAAACACATAAAAATTTGATTAGTTTTTAGGTTATTTATTAGTATTTTCATAGGTTTTGATAGTTTATCCCGTAATGATGCATACTTGAATTTTTAATAGATTAATTTACTTTGGATGTGTGAGTAAGTATACTGGTGGATAGCGACACTTAACTGAGAATATCTTTGTGTTACAGTCCTCTTCGATCAAATGCTTGAGCTAATAAAACTCACTCACACACACTAGTTACATAAAGTAATACTCTCTAGAGATTTGTTGAGTACTAATCTACAGTGGGATAACTTTGGCTGAAGTCATTAGTTGATATATGGTTATTCTTTGAGCTTAAAATATCATGATAGACCATTTACTTGACAATATGGGGCTTGGACCGGAAATAGGTTGAGAGTATAATACAACCTGGACAAAATAAAGATTGTTAGAACGGAATACACACAACTAAGATAGTAGTCACTACTAGTAGACTGAATCTCTTTGGTTGTGTTACCTGTTCTTCGTATTTAATTAGTATAAAGAATACATACAACTAAGATTGTGTTCACAACTAGTAGAGACAGAAATGTAAGCGGTAATTTAGGATACACATACAACTAGTAGACTATGGTGAGAATACATACAGTTAGATGGAAGAATATACACACAACCTTCATTATGGGTCTGCCATTAGATACATACAGTTAGATGGAAGAATAATGGTTTAGGAGTTGTGAACATATTTAAGTAGTTAATAATTAGTAGACCATAAGTAAGTTATGGAGACTAGGGTTTAGAAGTCAAAAAATAGATACAGTTAGATGGAAGAATACAGACACAACCGTTATTATGGGTCTGCCATGTAGATAAGACTAGTTGTACATAGGCTATTGAGTTTATAAGTTATTAACCGATAAACTCAAACCCAACTAGTTGGACCACTCGTTTAGGGTTACGGTAGACTTATGGTTAGAGGCTAGAATACACTAAACCCTAAAAATTATGGATATATAACCAATTAGATAATAACAACTACTTAATAAGTAGGAGTCTAAGTAAACCAAGAAGTGATTACCATAAAATTAAGATAGGCAACTATAAGTTGTGCGTGTATTCTTCTAGTGATTATAACAAACTCCACAATTAGACAAAAGTAAAGTTGTGGATCATTTACTTCCATTTAATTAGTTGTGTGTATTCTTCCTCAACATGTCTACCATTTTAGGATTACAATTGGTATGTTATGGCAAATACATATGGGTTTACTATGCCTAATAGATATTACTAGTTGAACGGAAGAATGAAATAAGTAGTTCATTTTATTATTAATGTTAGACTCAAGAATACACACAACTAGATAGGTCTAAGTAGTTGTGTATATTCTTTCTGATTTAGCCTTTTGTTAGCATTAGACGGAATGAACTTGGAACAAGTTTGTGGCATTTAATTCGTCCGTCTAAGTAGTTGTGTGTATTCTTGCCTCTGATGCATACCATAAAATGCATTACTAAAATTCATATTTTCGTCTTACTAGTAGTATGCATTCGTCCATAGAAAATTGTAATCCTAAACCCAAAAAACTACAAATTTGAATCTTCTGTTTAATTAGTTGTGCGTGTATTCTTTCATTTAATTGTAATCCTATTCACTATAAACTATGCATTTGATACTCTATCTAATTGGTTATCTTTATTCTCTATAGGAAATGATAACCCTAAATTGTAAAGACTACATTTTTATATTTAAGTCTAGATAGTTGTGGGTATTCTTCCATGCCGAACCCTGTCCTTCGACCCGAGAAAGTGTGTATTGATTCTTCTGTCAAACTAGTTGTGTGTAGTCTTTCCTCTAATTGTAACCCAAAACACTAGGAATTACAAAATATTCTTTCATAAATTGTAACCCTAAACCCAAAAAACTACGAATTTAATCCCAGTCACGTTTCTGATTCAGTCTTTGGTTAGCATTAGATGGAATGAACTTGGAACAAATTTCCAATTTAATTATGAGGGTATAAAGTGATTATGGTTTAAACTCCATAGTTGGTGGAATCTATAACAATTCATTGCTAGTAGACTACGAATTTGTCCATACAAAACCATAATCCTAATAAGTGTTAAGACCGTATACATTGCGGTAAGTAGCAATTGAGTTTGTTTTATTGTGGGCAAACTCATATACATAGTTGTTTTTGAGTTTACACACAATTGCTTTGTGGTCTACTAGTTGCGTGTGAGTTTACCCACAATGCTTTGTGATCTACTAGTTGCGTGTGAGTTTACCCACAATGCTTTGTGGTCTACTAGCTGTGTGTGAGTTTAGAGAAAAAAGCCTAATAAGCAATAAAACCATAGACATAGCGGAATGGCTATGTATGGAAGAATACATGTGACTAATAAGACATAAGAATAAAATAAGAAGCTTCTAGGGTTAAGGGTTATCGTTTACTTATGACTTCTAGTTGTGTATATTCTTCCATTTAACTGTATGTATTCTCCATAATTATGATATCACAAACAAGGAACATATAACCCAAGCAAAGAGATTCAGTATTTGGTTGTACCTACATAGTTTCTAAGGTTTAGTGTTTAGGGTTACACTAGTAGTAGTTTATTTAACCATAAAATGAACTACTTAATTAGTATAGAGAATACACACAACTAAGATTGTGTTCACAACTAATAGACTACGGTAGACAAAACTATCATGCAATTCTGTGTTGAACTCCGTTATATTTTGTCTAATTGTTATACGGAATGGTTGCCTTGTAAGTTGTAATTTATAATGCTAAATAAGTTTGCGGTTGGAAGGTCACCTCCAATTATTTATGCCTAAAGATTAAAACCTATAAACCTCGTCTACTAGTTGTGTGTATGGAGAATACACACACAACTAAGATTGTGTTCACAACTAGTAGATTGAATCCATTTGGTTGTGTTACCTGTTCTTCGTATTTAATTAGTATAGAGAATACACACAACTAAGATTGTGTTAGGGTTACAATACCACATTATTACCAGTTATTAAGGTCCAACTAATAGACTACAACCAAAGAGTAGTTGTGTGTAATCTTCCATCTAACTGTATGTATTTATGACTTCTAAACTATAGTCTATATAACTTACTAATTGTTGCTTACTTATTGTGAACACAACTAAGATTGTGTTCACAACTCCAAAATGTCCAATTATTTATGCCTAGAAGATCAAAACCTATTAACCTATAAACCTCGTCTACTAGTAGACTACAGAAGACAAAAGTATAAACCTCGTTTTTCATATGTGTTCTTCCATACGAAGAATAGGGTTTAGAGGTTAATAACCTAGACTAATCTTAGTTGTATGTATTCTCTATACTATTTAAATACGAAGAACAGGTTGTGTGTGTATCCTCAATTGCGATTATAGGTTAAATAAGTTACAATTATAGCCCTACAACTAGTTTGGTTAGAGTTTATGGGTTAATAACCTATAAGCGCTGTGAACACAATATTAGTTGTGTGTATACCATAGTCTACTAGTTGTGAACACAATCTTAGTTGTGTATTCTCTCCGTAGTCTACTAGTTGTGTGTGTATCCTCAATCGCCGCTTACCATTCTGTCTACCATAGTCTTTTAGTTGTCAACACAATCTTAGTTTTGTGTATTCTTTATAGTAATTAAATACGAAGAACATGTAACATAACCAAAGAGATTCAGTCTACTAGTTGTGAACACAATCTTAGTTGTGTGAATTCCATTTAATTAGTATAGAGAATCCACACAACTAAGATTGTGTACATGACTAGTAGACTACGGTAGACAGTATGGTAAGCGGCAATTGGTATGCGGCAATTGAGGATACACATACAACTAGTTTAGGAATGCTAAACTAGTACATGTATGTTTTATGTATTAGAGTTTAGGAACCCACAACTAGTTTAGGAACCCTAAACCCTACTGTAGTCTACTAGTTGTGAACACAGAATGGTAGGTGACAATTGTAAATATGAAGGAATGGTTAGGGTTTATTCTGGTTTTACAATTAGTAAGTTATGGAGACTACAATTTAGGACTTGTGAACACAATCTTAGTTGTGTTCATAATAAGTAAGTTACAATTAGTAAGTTATGGAGGCTACGGTTTAGAAGTCATAAATACATACAGATAGATAGAAAAATACACACAGCTAGTCTTTGGTTGTAGTCAACTAGTTGGACCAGAATAACTGGTAATTATGGGGTATTGTAACCCTAACCCTAACCACTAAAACTATAAATTATACATAGTGTCTAGGGTTTATTGTATTCTAGCCACTAACCCTAAGTCTATCGTAAGTCTAAACGAGTGGTCCAACTAGTTGGGTTAGAGTTTATGGGTTGATAACCTATAAACTCTAACCTATAATAATCTGTTTCTAAGTTGTGATTCTAATTATTTGAGATATGCATTACTAGTTATTAAACAAGTTAAACCATATATATATGGGTAATAACCCTAAATTCTCTATACTAATTATTCTTTACCATAAACTAAAAAATACACACATAACTAATTATTTAGAATACACACACAACAAATTCTCCTTAACAAACGAAAGGATACACTTTATGTTACATAAACTTTGTATGAGAATCAACCCGTTTACCAATGAAGAGGATTTGTTATGTAACAACTTTGTATTTGTTATGTATCCTATAAACTCCGTTATAAAACACTGTCTAACCATTAAACAAGAAGTGGTTATGGTTTGGTAATAACCCTAAAACCTAGAAACTATGCATTTAATACTCTGTCTAACTAGTGAATTTGTGTATTATCTCCGTAGTTTACTAGTTTTGTGTGCATCCCTAGTTAGCCCTAAACCCTAGAAACAATATTTTTCATTCTTTCGTCAAACTATTTGTGTGTATTGTTCTTACATACTAAACCCCAACCCGAAACCCAAGAAAAGATGAATTTCACTCTTTCGACATTACTTTTTGTGTTTATTCTTCCATACCAAAACCCTTGCCCTAAAACCTAGAAACTACGTATTTAATTCTTCCAAGTAGTTACTTGTGTTTTTTTCACTAGTTGTGAGTATTCTTCCAAACTATATCAAAAGCCTAGACCCTGCAAACTATATATTTCATATTCTTCTGTCTAATTGGAACCCTAAACAGAAGATACTACGTATGTGAATTTTCAATCTAACTAGTTGTGTATTTTTTATAGCAAACCCTAACCCTAAGCTTAGTAACCCTACGTCGGGATACTAAGTTCCTTCAATCTAAGTATTTCATATACAGAAGAATTGAGGCTCACAACTAAACTTATTATTTTATTCTTTTGTCTACCTAGTTGTGCTTATTCCCAATATTAAACCTTAGCCCTAAACCCTAGAAATAATATTTTTTGTTCTTTCATAAAAATATTTGTGTGTATTCTTCTTTCATACAAAACCTCAATCCTAAACCCTAGAAAAAACGTATGTGAGTTTTCCGACATTACTTGATGTGTTTGTTATTCAACGCCAAAACCATTGCACTAAAACCTAGAAAGTACGTATTTGGTTCTCCACGTTGCTACTTGTGTTTTTTTTCACTTGTTGTGAGTATTATTCCATACCATATCAAAACCCTAGACCCTGCAAACTACGTATTTCATATTCTTCTATCTAATTGTAACCCTACACTGAAGATACTACTTGTGTAAATCTTCAATCTAACTAGTTGTGTGTATTCTCTCCATACCAACTACTTAGAAGAATCTAAAATTTTCGTTCTCCACGTTGCTACTTGTGTTTTTTTTTTTCACTTGTTGTGAGTATTATTCCATACCATATCAAAACCCTAGACCTTGCAAACTACGTGTTTCATATTCTTCTATCTAATTGTAACCCTAAACAGAAGATACTACTTATGTAAATCTTCAATCTAACTAGTTGTGTGTATTCTCTCCATACCAACTACTTAGAAGAATCTAAAATTTTGTAACTACATATTTTATTCTTTTGTCTAAGTAGTTATGTGTATTTAGGAACTACTTGGTTTGACCCTAAATCCTAAGTTTTAGGGCTAGGGTTGAAAATTTTCTTTCATACTAAACCCCTAGTTTGACGAAAGAATGAAAAATATTGTTTCTAGGGTTTAGTGCTAAGGTTTAATATAGAGAATAAACACAACTAGGTAGACAGAAGAATAAAATACATAAGTTTAGTTAATACACACAACTACTTAAATGAAACTATCAACCATAAACACATAGTTTTTTGCATTTATGGTCACAATTAGATCGAAGAATATACACAACAGCTTACACGAAAGTTGTGTATTTGACCCTACAAACTATGTATTTCATTTTCACCATAGTTATCGTTAGTGAGGATTCTGTCTACCAACTTATGTTGTTAAATATGTAGTTTGTTATGGAGAACAAACACAACTAGTGAAAGTATCTTCCATTAGGGTTTGTTATGGAGAATACACAAAATAGAAGATACTACGTATGTGAAAACTGAAGCTAGAAACTATGGAAGATACACCATAGGTGTCCAACTAGTTGTTTATTCTCCCTAACCTAGTTGATATGTAGCCTTCTGTCTAACTAGTTGACTCTTAATTCTGACCAGCATTTTAAGAGTTAGGCGAAAGAAACAAAACTAGTTGATGAACAACTAGTTAGATTGAAGATACTCATTCTTCACATAGTTAGAATATGTGGTCCAAAGAAATACGTGTATCTCCAACCATATTTCTAGTGTATACCTTATAAACAAAAAGTTGTGTGTATCTTCAATCTAAAAAAACACTCCATAGTATCTTGGAAGATTCATAGTTTCAAAGGAAATACATAGATAAAACTATCAAGTGTCCCTAATACGTGCCTAAACGGAAGAATACACACAAAATTAGAAACTACATATATTATATTATATGCTTTGTTAATTAAATGTGATTTAACATTGTATTTAAGGCTAATTACATATAGAAATAGAAGGGATACTTAACAAATGAATCCTTGTATAAGGCTAACCATAACCTTAGTGAACTATACTTGAATTATGCATTTTATTAGCTCATAAACTTATGTTTATGTTAGTATTAGAATAGATTTTGTGTTCTTTAATATTGTTTTTCATCTTTTCTATGAGAATAAGACTTGCACTCCTTTTGGCATAAGAAGAGGGAAATAAGCAAAAGACTTTGACGAAGCTACAGTGCCCGATCGATTGCTGAAACCAAAATGAGCCACGAACGACTGACGCGATCAATCATTACCCTTCTCGATCGATCGTATTTACTGGAATGTTTGTATCAACAGTAGCTGATTGATCGCATCACATACACGATTGATTGCCCCATTTCCGAAGAGCCACAAGATGACTTCTCGATCGATCATCATCTTCTCGATCAATTGTATCTACTGGAGTTTTGGTTACACTGTTTGTGATCAATCACAACTAGGCCGATTGATCGCCTTATGAAGAAAGATTGCTGAATGATACCGAGATGAAGAGAAATTGCACTAGAGATGCGCGATCGATCGTCGAGGATATGCGAAAGTGGACGTGTGTCAGGATAGTTTGGCGGAGGACATGCTTACCCTCTTGGCTGAGCACGAGGACATATTTTCGGAGCCAAAAGAGCTCCCACCGGCGCGACGATATGATCATCAGATTCCGAACAATCCAGAGCTTCGCCCACTAATGTCCGCCCTTACCACTATCCTCACATACAGAAGGCTGAGATTGAGAGGTTGGTGGCAGACATGCTCTAGACAGGTATTATACGGCCGAGCACAAGTTCTTTCTCTTCTCCAGTCTTACTTGTTCTGAAGAATGGGACTTGGCGCTTTTGTGTGGACTACAGAGCACTTAACGCCATCATCATGAAGGATAAGTATCCTATTCTGGTGATTGAGGAGTTACTTGACGAGTTGGCCGAAGCTACTGACTTCAGCAAACTCAACCTTCATTCGGGTTATCACCAAATCAGGATGCAGTCCACTGATATTCATAAGACTACCTTTCACACTCATGATGGCCACTTCAAGTTCATGGTAATACCATTTGAGTTGACTAATGCACCTGCCACCTTCCGAAGCTTCATGATTGATCTATTATGCCTGTTCCTCTGCAGATTTGTCTTGGTCTTCTTTAATGATATTCTGATTTATAGCACTTCTTGGGCAGAGCACTTGGAGCATATTATATCCCGCGAGGGTTTAGCTACTGACCCTTCGAATGTGACAGCTATGCTATCCTGGCTGACCCCTACTTGTGTACAGGCCCTCCATGGATTTCTGGGCCTCACAAGGTATTATCGGTGCTTCATTAGCTAGTATGGTTCGATTGCCAGCCCACTCATGGCACTTCTTAAAAAGGGTGCCTTTACATGGATGGATGCAGCCCAAGAAGCCTTCGAGTGGTTAAAACGAGCCATGGCTACTGCGCCAGTGTTGGTACTCCCAAATTCTGGTGTTTCCTTTGTCGTTGGGACAGATGAGTTGGATGCGGTACTTGGGGCCATTCTCCTTCAGAAGGAACGACCTATTGCATTCTTCAGCAAGACACTTTCCGCATGCTCATTGACTTTGTCCGCCTATGAGAAGGAGATGCTAGCTATCGTGCATGGAGTTACTAAATATTGCCCTTACTTGCTCGGCCGCTGCTTCCTCATCCGCATAGACCATAAGCCCCTAGAATATTTCCTAGAGCAACGAGTTTCCACTCCGTCTCAGTAGCAGTGGTTAGCAAACTCTTGGGATATGATTATGAGGTGGTGTACAAAAAGGGGGTGGAAAACATTGTGGCCGATGCTCTCTCTTGCCGGCTTGAGGAAGGTTTGTGCTTAGCACTCTCTATACCCTATTGCCTATTTATTCCAGATCTGCGGTGGGTTTATTTAGAGGATACATCCACTCGTGCATTGGTTGCTCGTCTGTGAGAGGATCCCACGGCTGCTCCCCTCTTTGTGTGGCAAGATGAACTCCTCTTATGGAAAGGGCGACTATGAGTGCCATATACCTCTAATCTCTGACGGTGCATTCTGTCTCACTTCCATGATAACCCTTTGCTAGACATGAGTGTTCATTCAGGACATACAAGCGAGTTAGTCAAAGTTTTTTATGGCAAGGACTAAGGCAAGCCGTCCAAGATTATGTCGCTACTTGTGACGTCTGCCAGCATGCAAAAGCTGCAACCACTTCACCTGTAGGGCTATTTCAACCCCTTCCTATTCCCTATAAGGTTTGGGGAAGATGTATCTATGGATTTTGTGGAGGCCTTGCCGGTAGTGCAGGGCAAATCTGTGATATTAGTGGTGGCGGATCATTAGTCCAAGTACGCACATTTCTATGCTTTGTGTCATCCCTTCACCGCTAAGGAAGTTGCCGAGCTTTATGTTAGGGAGGTAGCAAAGTTTTATAGCATGCCTCGCACCATTGACATTACACTGTCCATAGATGTTGGATTTGAATGAAACCTATTGGAAAGCAAGCTTTCCAACACCATTGATAGATTGTAAATTGGAGTTTGGAGCTTGAAGTTAACCCATTGGAAAATTGATGAGCAGTGCTGAAAAAGTTGAACTGGATGATTGGCTGATGGGTAATTATAAGCACAAATTACCGATCAATTGGTAGAAGCAGATGGTCGATCCATGTAATTGTCTATTTTGAGGTTCAATTTCTCGTCCAACTTGGAGACCTATTTAAGCACTCTTACAACATGAAATGTGAGTTCTCAATCTCACTTTCTAAAGGCCAAAAGTAGAGGAAGAAGAGGAGATTTAATGGAGATTATCAACAACTTGCGAGCTTCTTCAACCTTGAGCAACTAGTTCATTTAGGGGTAGGGAAGAGATAAAGCCAATAGATAAGTAACTTTGTATTTTTATCTTTTGGTTAGGATTTATTTATGTGTGTGAACAATTGAATGATTGAGGTTCAACGAAAGAACGATTGTTTAATGCTGATTTGATTTTTTAGCTTTGATATTTTATGATTATCAATTTACTTAAAACTGATATTCACTTCGCTCTTAGTACTTGTAGTATAGGAGACTCTTAATACATAGGTGGGAGCGAGGCCTCTTTATTTGGGGAAGATATTGGTGGATAGGGCCACTATGTATAATGTCAACACAAGCATCTATTGGTACAAATATAACTAAGAAAATGCTAATAGTCCAACAAATTTATGGACAAATCCCTCAAATACTGATGTGGCCAGTTTTGGATGGCTAAAAAATAAACGGGAAACATGAGACCCACTTTCTCTATTAAACCAAAAATAAACGGGCAACAAATGACTCCCACATGATGTTTGATTTCAAAAGTTATTTCAACAGCGCCCACATTTCATCTCAAATGACTGGCCTCATTGTAGAAATGACCAGAAAATTAGTCATAAAAACCTTTATTATTGTATGATGATTTGCTAAAATATTAATCCGGATCTGAAGGAAGTCTCACTTAGCACAAGTCAAAAAGTCCCCCCAGGTCCTTCCCATTTATAATACCCAAACTACCCTTCGTCCGAACTCCCCAAAACATCCCTCCTCTCCTCTGTTTTAAGACCCGGTTCGGCCCGGCCGGTTGAACCCGGTTGAACCGGACCTGGCCAATTTTTTGAGACGAAACGGCCGGGCCAACCGGGTCAGTTGAGAGGGGGGAGAAAACAGAGAACAGAGAAGAGGAGAGGGGGAGGGGGAGGAGGGGGTTGTCGTTGGGGCCAGGGGAAGGGAGAAGGGTCGCTGGTGGGGGGGGGGGGGATCGGCGGGGCGCCAGGGTGTCGGGAGGGAGACTGGGCCAACCAGGCCAGTTGGGGGGGGAGAGAAAATAGAGAAGAGGAGAGGGGGAGGAGTTGTCGCCGGGGCCAGGGGAAGGGAGAGGGGTCGCCGGGGGGGAGAGGGGGTCATCGCCGGGGCACCGGGGTGCCAGGATTGAGAAAAACCGACCACGGAGGGCGGGGGAGGGGGGAAACAGAGGGGGGAGAGGGGTTGTTGCCGGGGCCAGGGGGAGGGAGAGGGGTCGCCTGGGGGGAGAGGGGGTCATCGCCGGGGCTCCGGGGGGAGAGGGGGCCGTCGCTGGGGCGTCGTGGTGCCGGGAGGGAGAAAAACCGATGTGGGGGGGGGGGGGGGGGAGCAGAGGGGGGAGAGAAAGGAGGGAGGGGGAGGGGGCTTACCGCTTTGGCCAGGGGGAGGGAGAGGGATCGCCGGAGGGGGGAGAGGGGGCCGTTGCCGAGGCGCCAAGGTGCCGGGAGGGAGAAAAACCGACGGGGGGGAGAAAACAAAGGGGGGAGAAGGAGGGAGGGGGAGGGCTTGTCGCCGGGGCCAAGGGAGGGAGAGGGGTCGCCGAGGGGAGAAGAAGTCGTCGCCGGTGCTAGGGGAGGGAGAGGGGGCATCGCCGGGGCGCCGGAGGGGGAGAAAACAGAGTGGGGAGAGGGGAGGAGGGGAAGAAAACAGGGGGACGAGGAAGCCGGGTCGACCCACCGGGTCAAACCGGTTAGCCCGACCCGGTTAGATCGGCCGAACCGGGTCTTAAAACACTGCTCCTCTGCATCTAAATCCCTTCCAACCCCAACCCCATTGCCGTCATTTCACACCCCCCTCGACGTTGCCACCTCTCAAAAAGCCGAGGAACCCTTTCCCCTCGACTCTCTCCAGCAGAATCCATCGAACTCCGACGAAATCAAAACCGATTGAAACTCTGCAATTCGTGCAGCTTTCCATTCCATATTGTTTTGGATCCTTCATCTTCTCTATTTTTTTCCAGATTTTTTTGTATTTTTTGGTGGGAAACGGTGAGAAATCCATGGCCGGGTACAGAGCAGAAGACGACTACGACTACCTCTTCAAGCTGGTCTTGATTGGGGACTCGGGTGTGGGGAAGTCGAACCTTCTGTCGAGGTTCACCCGCAACGAGTTCAGCCTCGAGTCCAAGTCGACGATCGGCGTCGAGTTCGCCACCCGCAGCTTGAACGTCGATGGCAAGGTCATCAAGGCCCAGATTTGGGACACCGCCGGCCAGGAAAGGTTGTTTCTTGATTGCCCATTTGGTGTTTATTGAAGTTTCTGATCTGGGTTTTGCGTTGTGTGTTCAGTGAAGTTGGTGTGATTTATGATCTTGGTTTTGTGTTTTTGGTGATTTCTGGACATTGAATGTTGATTGAGTGATTTGTGATTTGGGTTTTTTGTTTGTTATGATTTTGTTGAAGTATTGATATGTCTGAGCTGGTGCGAGTGAGCGAGAATGAAAATGATTTTTAGGCGCAGTTTGGAATTCGAGATCTGAACTGTGCTCTCTTGTATTTGGTACATTTATAGTAGTAATTTTGAGGGGTGTCCCGTACCCGAGTGCTTAGGACCTGACTAGAAGGGGCAGGGCGACCGGCCTCTTAGAGCATGGTATGCTGCCGCCAATCCCATTGCGTACAAGGCCCACCACTATATGCATGGGGAAAATGGGGATATAATTCCAGGTGGCTGGCCAACTGAGTGGGGGTTCAAACTCAGGTCCTTCGCTTACCATCACTTTTATAGTACTTCCTCTGACACGTAATAATTATCTTGATTGGGAATAGGAGATGAACTAATTTGAGTTTCTTTTGGATTTTTGGACTTAGAAGTTACGATTACATTTCTTGGTTAGTAGGTGGCTCAAGGATTTTCAGTTTTCTGTCCCGGTTGGTTCTCATTGATTCTCGTATCCGTTTGTTTGTTTTTGTATCATGGGCAGGATGTTAGTGTATTAAGATTATAATATTTTTCCATGGGTTGTGTCCTCATATGAATGGTATAGGTAGGAAGATATGGCTTGTGGGCACTGGCCTGGTTTTAGAACATGGTTTCTAAGCTTTTTCACCGGTGAGTCACGCCTCAATTGACAAACATTTGACGTTTTTTGTCTATTTCCCTGGTTTGAACGTCTATGGTGGATGTGGTGTATGTTTACTAGCCTCCAATTTGGGGTTCTTGATCAGTTCCGCTAACCTCTCGAAGGAACTTTAGAAAAGCTGATAAGGCCTAGTGTATTCTTAGAACAAGGAAAAATAAGTGCTTAGCTAACTGATTTGTTCTTGTTTGCATGATTCTTAGGAGGATAGGTATGTAGCTTTTTAGTCAACTATAGGGCAAGACAAGTTAGTGCAGTGGTTTTTAATATTAGTAAGATGGGCAAAATAGTATACTTTTTTCTCGAAACAATTCTGTGAATTTCTTGTGTGACTACATTCTGAAGTGAAGAAGTTATAACATGATATAAACTTGTTCCTGTGTTTTGTTTCCCAGCTTGACGGGGGCATTGGAAATTCCTTAAATGTATTAGAGTTGTCAAATGACTAACCCTATTTTGTGTTGAGTGTTGAGTTTAGCACAGTTTTTTCTTGATTTATTTTTTTAAGTGTGCTGTACATATTTTGAGAGTAAGATTGTAGGTGGTTAGTTGGATAGCTTATTGATGTCTGCCTATATTCTAAGGTATCTAGCTCAAGATTGATCATTGTATATAGAATGCTAATGCTCCTTCCATGGAACAATGTACACAGAATGTCACACCCCGTATTTTGAAAATCATTTTTAAATCAGAGTAGTAGGGAAAACCAGATGATTATTCCTCTATGCGATAAATCATTAGTTGAAAATTGTCGACTAAGCATCTAGGCCGTGATAATTGGGGTTCGCAAATATGGATACAAAACTATATATACATATAGTATTACAAGATGCAATGTCGATTAAACCAATGCAAGTCCTCTAAGTGCAAGTTTGTCATCCATCTCAAACTACACTAGCAAATAGTTGGCGCTCACGCTTTAATACAAGGTCAAAATACAAACAAGAAGAAGAAGATATGCCAAACAACTATCAGAACGTCCTCACCACCAAGCTCCAAATTCCAAAGTGCACGTGAAGTTAATCCTCCACAGCAGCACCTACATCACATAAGGATGCTGAGTATAAAAATAGTCAGTGGGATACCATACACAATATTCTAAAATAATTAGTATTAAAAACAGGATTTGTATTAACATATTATGCAACTTATTACAGGGTTCCACTTGAATCTTTTATTAATCTTTCAAACAAAGTCTTTTATTGCTTCCCAATTCATCTTCAATGATTAAGTCTTTGTCCCATATAGACAGACTCACTGAATGTCATTCCTACATGACAGACAGCACGAAAACACACTGTGACTAGCACTTCGGTTTATATCGGTAATCACGGCACGCCCTAAATCCCTCAAGGGTGGCTGCCTCGCCCATTCGTTATCATAAAAGGTATGACCGTCGGAAGGGTATGGCTCCACATCAGCTCCTGGACACGATGTGGGTCGGGATGATGCAGCCTTCCAGGATGCAAGCGTCTCCAATGTGGACAATAAACCACCTAGCATCAATGGCTCAGGATGAGTTTCAATCAAGGGAAGAACCAATAGAAGATGTAATGCTCTCTCTAAAATCCATAGAAGGATGCAAACATCAGCCAAAATAAAAGCACATGCTCTCTCTAAAATCCATAGAAAGATACAACAGCTTAAGCCTGGCCAATAGAAGTTGGTCCTTATCAGGTACCATGACACATAGCTTCCACCACTGGGAAGATGTGAATGTTCTCTCTAAAATCCATAGAGAAGATACAGACGGGCAGAGCTTCCACTAAATGGAAGATGCAACACAACCCTTACCAATACCTTGTGCTGCTTATCAGATATCACGTATTACTAATATGAACCCCTCTTAAGAGTTATAACACACAATTTACAATTGCTGGCTCAATAGCTCAACAGATAGACTGACCTTTGACTTAATAGTCATTTGGTCGCTTAATCGAAAGTCACTCACACTCATACACCGACTCTAATCCCAAGGGCATTTTAGTCTTTATCTTGATTAGGTTCTTCACAACCCTCAAACTTAGTCCTCAAGTCATCATTTTATTATCTTTCATAAAATGATTAAGTCTCTAAATCATCTAGGTTTATTAGTCGGGTTTTCCTTATCATTAAGTCCTCAGCTATTAGTCAGCATAAATGAGGGACAAATGCCCTTAATACAGTAACATTAAACACGTAAAAATAATATGCCAATTAGGGCTTGAAAACGTTTATCAAACAACCCAAAACCAATAAAATGAGCCTATGTATAATACTGGCTTTGTATGTACTATAGTGCACTGAAATACAGTCAATCAGCTTCAACCGTCAGTTGTAGGCAGTTTTAACTGTAGGTTGGTGTCCACTGACAGTTAAAATCCAAACTGATTAGTGAACTTGATCTATTTATTGAACCGGTTCGGTCTGGGAGTGAACCGGGTTTGGTCTGACTCTGGACCAAACCGGTGTGGCCTGTGCCTGGACCGGTCTATTTACTGGACCGGTTCGGTCTGATAATTAACCGGTCCGGTCCAGCTTGCTTTTGGACCAAACCGGTCGGTCGTCTTCTTCATGAAAACGACTAGTTGGGTCGTTGTGGGTGGCGGCCGTCGTTGTGACGCCATTGTTCTGCCGACACCCCCTCCTCCCCTTTCTCCCATCTCTATTCCAACCTTCTTCCTTGTCTACTACGTCACAGACGATGGCAAAGGCGGCACCTTTTTGGGTCGCCGCCCTTGCCGTTTTAGTCACCGCGACAAGGGCCCCATCATCCCAAGCTATCCGATTTCGGCACTGCACGGCCATAATGCTTCGGTGTCGTCTTCGCCGGTGCAGCCAACGCCCCTTTCGAATTCCGCCATTCATGGCAGTTTGAAGCTTCACAAATGCAATAAAACAAACTCTTGTTGATAATAGGGTACGAAATCCTACCTTGCATGTGCGCTGCTGTCGAATTGCCGTCCGCCGGAGGTTGTTGAGGTCGTCGGGGTTGCCGTCGTCGACGATGTTGCCCAACATCGCTGACTGCCACCTCCCTGTTGTTCACCCCTCGCTTCTCTCTTTTAAAACCAGTCGTCTCTGCTCCAACCAACTTTAGCAGAGGCACTGCCTTAGACGATTGCTATTTACCTAAGCCGAAAGGTTCTGGCTTGAAATAGCCCCTCAGCCAGCTGTTGCTACTGGCGTACACCTAGCCATACAGGCGACAACCTGTTGACGACTACCAAGCACCTGGCAATTCAAGCAGCCAGGTGTTACATTCTTCCCTCCTTAAAAGAATTTTGTCCTCAAAATTCAGGTACTCTTTCACAAACAACTCTGGGTAAGCGCGCTGCATATCTTCTTCTGTCTCCCAAGTGAGTTCTTCAAACTTATCATTGCACCACTGAACCAGGACTAACGGAATCACCCTATTTCTGAGCACCTGTTTTCGTCGATCCTTAATCCTGATCAGCTTCACTTCATAGGTCAAATCAGGTTTTAGTTCGAGCATGGAATAGTCAACCACATGTGCATCATCCTGACAGTATGTTGTGACCCGTAAGGATCACAAGTACTGGAATCCGCAAAAGAGGAGAAGAATAGATTTGAGAGGGAAGGAATAGTTCTTAATATTGCATACCCAGAAGGAGGAAGACGTCCTCCTTATAAGGAAGGAGAGGCGCATCTTCCAAGACTGATTACAAGATGTGACTTTTCATATTCCTAGACTGACTCTTCATCTTCTAGACTGATTACAACATTCCTGACCTTTCATATTCCTAGACTGACTCTTCATCTTCCTAGACTGACTACAACATCTTCCTAGACTGATTACAACATTCCACCACGCTCCGCTGCAGCCTTGTCCTCAAGGCGTCCATGATGGAAATCGTGCCAGAAAGTCATCCTCGAGGAGCCAGGTTGCATCTTCTAATGGCTGACCCTGCCAAGCGACTAACACCTCCGTCACAATGCGGCCTGAACGACGAACACGGCGGCGATCGATAATAAATGCAGGGGATGGAACTTCCGAAGCCGCTGGTTCAATGAGTGGAACAGGTGCAACGTTAGCCACAGAAAGGGGATCACCCATAAACTGACGGAGACGAGACACATGGAACACCGGATGTACCAAGGAGCCCGGTGGCAAAGCAAGACGATACGCCACCGGCCCAATGCGCTCAATCACTTCATAAGGTCCATGATAACGATGGGCCAGTTTGCTGTTGTCAATAGAAGCTAAGGAAGTTTGGCGCAAGGGCATAAGGGACACATAGACCAGTGAGCCCACCTGAAATACGCGATCAGTATGGTGGCGATCATAAACCTGTTTCATACGATTCTGAGCCGATTGTAAGTTGCGCCGAAGTTGCCGCAACACCTCATCACGAGTTTGAAGCATATAATCCACTTGAGCAATAGCTGAACGATGGGGAACATAAGAAAGGACCGTCGGCGGAGGACGACCGTACACAACCTCGAAGGGAGTAAAGCCCGCACGAGTATGGTAGGCGGTGTTGTAGGACCACTCAGCCCACGGTAGGAGCTGAAGCCAATGGCGGGGTTGATCGCCCACGAAACACCTCAAATACTGCTCTAAACAGCGATTCACCACCTCCGTTTGCCCATCTGTTATGTAATTGCGTACCTTGGAGAGCAAAGAATTCACGCCAGAAATTAGACAAGAAGACACGGTCGCGGTCAGACACAATGGTCTTGGGCATACCATGGAGCTTAGCGACCTCGCGCACCTAGACCTCCGCAACCGTACGAGCCGTAAAAGGATGGCTCAAGGCACAAAAGTGAGCATATTTCGATAGCCGGTCAACAACTACCAAGATGACAGATTTGCCCTGAACGAGTGGTAAAGCTTCAATGAAATCCATAGAAACATCCTCCCAAATATTAGCCGGAATAGGTAATGGCTGAAGAAGGCCGGCAGGAGACGTGGTCATGGACTTGGAACGTTGGCAAATATCACAAGTGGATACATAATCCTGCACGGCACGACGTAGCCCTTTCCACAGAAAACTCTGGCTCACCCTCTTATATGTGCGAAATGATCCCTCATGGCCTGGACTGGGTGTGTCATGGAAATGTGAAATGATGCGTCGACGCAAGTCAGCATAATTGGGCACCTACAAGCGATCCTTCCAAAACAACAGGTTATGCCGCCACACATAGGGGGGTTCAGCGGCTGGTTGAGCTTGGATACGACGGACCAACTCCTTGGTGGGCGGGTCCTCCGCGTATGCTTGTTGAAGGTCCGGAATGAACGGACAAGTGGGGCCGGATAAGACCATACAAGAGTCTGGCATGGGCCGTCGAGAGAGTGCATCTGCAACAGTGTTCTCGGCTCCTTTCTTATAAATAATCTCATAATCATAACCCAACAGCTTGCTGACCCATCGTTGCTGGGCCGGAGTAGACACCCTTTGCTCTAAGAAATATTTCAGAGGTTGATGGTCGGTCCGTATGGTAAACCGCCGGCCCAACAGATATGGGCGCCATTTGGTCACAGCATGAATAATGGCTAACATCTCCCGTTCATAGGCCGATAAAGAAAGAGTGCGGCCCGACAAAGCTTTGCTCAGAAAGGCAATTGGACGGTCCTGTTACAAGAGGACGGCCCCAAGACCAGTACCAGAAGCATCAGTCTCCACCACAAACGGAAGATTGAAGTTGGGAAGTCCCAATACTGGCGCATGGGCCATAGCCTGTTTGAGTCAGTCGAAGGCCATTTGTGCCTCATTGGTTCAGTTGAAGGCACCCTTCTTTAACAAAGCCGTGAGTGGTGCTGCAATAGTTCCATAGTGACTAATGAAACGGCGATAATAGCCCGTCAGCCCTAAGAAGCCGCGCAACGCCTTGACGCACTTGGGAGCCGGCCAGGATAACATGGTGGCTACTTTGGAAGGGTCTGCCACATGAGATGATATGACCAAGGTATTCCACTTGAGAACTGCCAAACGAACATTTCGAACGTTTTAGAAATAAAGAATTAGCTCTTAGGAGCGAGAAGACCGACCTGAGGTGACCCAAATGCTCCCCCCAAGTTCTGTTGTAGATAAGAATGTCGTCGAAGAATACCAATACAAACTGTCGGAGAAATGGCCGGAAAATGTCATTCATCAAACTCTGGAAAGTGGCGGGGGCATTGGTCAGCCCAAATGGCATTACCAAAAATTCGAAGTGGCCATCATGGGTCCGGAACGCAGTTTTGTTCGCATCCGAAACCTGCATCCTGATTTGGTGATGCCCAGAACGCAAGTCAAGCTTGCTAAAGACCTGTGCGCTTGCTAATTCGTCAAGCAATTCTTCAATCACCGGAATGGGGTATTTGTCTTTGACGGTAATAGCATTCAGGGCGCGATAATCCACGCAGAAGCGCCAGGTGCCGTCTTTCTTACGCACAAGCAAAACTGGTGAAGAAAAGGAACTATTGCTGGGACGAATAATACCTGTGGTCAGCATATCTCCCACCAACCGCTCGATCTCAGCCTTCTGAATGTGGGGGTAGCGGTATGGCCGGATGTTCGTCGGCTGAGCCCCTGGAACCAGAGGAATGTGATGGTCATGGGCCCGCTGGGGAGGAAGGCCGGTGGGCTCAGAGAAGATATCCGCATGTTCCTCCAGGAGTATACGCATGTCCGGAGGAAGTTCCCCTTGCTCCACATCCCCCATTGATCGCTGTTGTAGAAACATACCTTGAGGTGTGAACCGTCTGAAGGAGTCTACGGCCTGGGCTGAGTGAAGGGTGCCGGGCTGGGTTCCTCGTATACGTACCCTTTTCCCTTTGACGTCAAAGTCCATGGTTAGCTCGTGGAAGTTCCACATTACATCGCCCAATTCTTGGAGCCATTGCACGCCTAACACCACATCCGCTCCTTTGGTTGGGAGGAGAAACAGGTCGGTGGTAAAGGTATGCTCTTGAATGGTGAGGGAGGCTTGAGCACACACACCCGAGCTTCGGAGATGTTTGCCATCGCCAATAAGGACATCAAATGGGGTGGCGTCAGAAACATAGCAACCCAGTCGATGAGCCACCCTGTCATTAATGAAATTATGTGTCGAACCACTGTCAATCAGAATTGCCACTGGCTGTCGTTTTAACATGCCTTGCACACGCATGGTGCGTGGAGTAAAAGTGCCGGAATACGCGTGCACCGAGATCTCTGGCTGGAATGTGTCACATACAGGGGTGAAGTCCTCAGCCGGAGCAGGTTCCTCTTCCTCAACCTCCTCAATAAGTAAGCTGCCCCGAGCCGCACATTGATGGCCCTGGACATACTTTTCATCGCAGTTGAAACATAGGCCCTTGGCCCTCCGATCTGCCATTTGAGCTTGGGTTAAGCGGCGAATAGGAGTGGGAATGGAGCCTGACAAGGGGGTCCGGTTGGGACTGGCGCTGACAACAGGAGCCGCTGACGATGAGGGTTGACTAAGTGGCCGTGGGCTCCAGGCCCCTCGCCCTCCGCGCTTCTGACGACCCAATTTCTCTTCCTCAATTCGGGCATGCCGCACCACATTCAGCATTGTGTGGCAAGGAAAATGGCGCATTTCATCCGCTATCTCAGGCTTCAAGCCGCGCTTGAATGTACCGACTAATGCCGCCACCGGCCAGTCCGGTAACCTGTTAGCAATTTTCATGAATTCCGAGTAATATGCTCTTACCGAAGTTGTTTGTTTCAAGGTGGACAGCATCTCATTGAAGTCTTGGAACTTGTTCGGTCCGAATTGAATACACAGTTCGTCAGAGAAAGACACCCATGTGGGAAAGCGGATCTCCTTTTCGAACGCTTGATACCATATGGAGGCATCACCATCCAGGTGGAACGCTGCCACTCGTAAGCGTTCCTCATCCGAGTAGGTGCCTTGGTAGGAGAAAAATTTGTCAGCTTTATAGAGCCATTCAACAGGGTCGTCTTCTCCATTGTACCGAGGAAACTGCAAGCGAGCCAATCGGGGCTCGGCGCTGTTCCGTTGGCCTCCGCGAGGCATCTGGGGTTCGTCCCAAGCATCGTCCAACTTGTCATGCAAGGCCCGGTCACAGTTGTTCATTGTAGCATTTTGTCGAACACCTTGCGTATCCCTTGTGGTGGCGCTCTGGCGCCCTCCGTCGGCGTTGGAGTTGAGTGAGCCCAACTGAATCCCATAAGGTAGGGACTGTCCGCTGGCCTTGCCGAGCAGAGAGGCTCGCATGCCAGGGAATCCATCTTGGCGGCTGGAGCTGCCCATCTCTCGTGGTGGTGGAGTCACGGCGGCTGATTTGAGCGGTTGAGAAGGAGCCTGAGCAAGCTTAATCTCCCGGAGCTCCTTTTGAATCTCCGTTAGGACGGACAGCAAGGCAGCCTGGGTAGGATCGGGATTAGCTTTTGGGCTCGCAGGATCCTTGGCGATCTCCGGCTCCGGTGGAGCTTCTTGAGTCATTGTGGGTGGCTTGCGAGGAGGCATGAATTCCCGTGGATCAACGCTGTGATACCAATGTTGTGACCCGTAAGGATCACAAGTACTGGAATCCGCAAAAGAGGAGAAGAGATTTGAGAGGGAAGGAATAGTTCTTAATATTGCATACCCAGAAGGAGGAAGACGTCCTCCTTATAAGGAAGGAGAGGCGCATCTTCCAAGACTGATTACAAGATGTGACTTTTCATATTCCTAGACTGACTCTTCATCTTCCTAGACTGATTACAACATTCCTGACCTTTCATATTCCTAGACTGACTCTTCATCTTCCTAGACTGACTACAACATCTTCCTGGACTGATTACAACACAGTACTTCCTCAACTGCGACTACGAGACATGAAACACGTTATGCACCTGATCCAGATTAGGAGGTAAAGCAAGTCGATAAGCCGAGTTACCAATCCGTTCAAGGATTTCAAAAGGACCTACAAACCGAGGACTTAATTTTCCTTTCTTTCCAAATCGCAAGACTCCACGCGTGGGTGAGACCTTCAAGAAAACATGGTCACCAATCTCAAACTCAAGATCTCTACTCCTCCTATTCGCATAGTGCTTCTGCTGTTCCTGGGCTAAACGAAGCTTTTCTCGAATGAACTTCACCTTATCAGCACATAGCTGAAGCATCTCTGACTTGATCATAACTTTCTCAGCGACTTCATTTCAACAAGTTGGAGATCTACATGGACGTCCATAGAGAGCCTCATATGGCGCTATCTCAATACTAGAATGGTAGCTGTTGTTGTAGGCAAATTCAATCAAGGGTAAATGGTCATCCCAATTACCTTTACCTTTCCAATCCAACACACATTCTCGAAGCATGTCTTCCAGAGTCTGAATCGTCCTTTCTGATTGTCCATCAGACTGAGGGTGATACGCTGAACTGAAATTGAAAGCAGTGCCCAAAGCATCTTGTATACTTCTCCAATAGCGTGACGTGAATATAGGATTCCTATCAGACACTATGGAGAGAGGGGCACCATGCATTCTTATAATTTCTTGGATATAAAGCTGAGTAAAACTTTTCGGAGTTTGCTTCCACCAAATTGGTAAGAAGTGTGCAGACTTGGTCAATCGATCTACTATCACCCAAATAGCATTATGCTCCTTCTGAGTAGGAGGTAAGCCCACTATAAAATCCATAGTGATATGCTCCCACTTCCACTGAGGAATCTCTAGTGGCTGCAAAAGTCCTCCAGGTCTCTGGTGCTCTGCTTTAACTTGCTGACAAGTGAGACATCTGGCTACAATCTGACCAATATCCTTCTTCAGTCCATCCCACTAGAAGTTACGCTTGAAATCTTTGAACATCTTTGTCCCACCCGTGTGAATGGTGTATTTGGAATGATGAGCCTCACTCAATAATTCTCTGCGAAGTTCTAAGATAGCAGGGACTACCAATCGACCTTTGAATCGAATTCCCCCATCGGCTCCTCGAACAAAACTTGCCTTTTTGAGTGAGTTCTGAACTTTTGAATCTGTTGCTTGCAATGAAATAATCTTCTCAACAATCCTCGATTGAACTTCAAAGTTGGCCACAAAAGACTTCCCTCCTTTGGATGAAGGTTCTAAGTGCAGGCTTGCCATAGATTCTAGCAATTCCCACTCTTTTACCATCATAAAGGCAGTAAGGGTTTTTGACTTTCTACTAATTGCATCTGCCACCACATTAGCTTTGCCAAGGTGTAAGCCATGGAGAAGTCATAATCTTTGAGATACTCGAGCCAACGCCGTTGTCTCAAATTCAGATCTCTATGAGAGAAAATATACTTCAAGCTTTGATGATTTGTAAAAACTTCGAACTGCACACCATAAAGATAGTGCCTCTACAACTTCAATGCAAACACCACTGCAGCCAACTCTAGGTCATGTGTTGGATAATTTCTCCCATGTGGCTTTAGTTGTCTTGAGCGATAAGCTACAACTTTGCCATGCTGCATGAGTACACAACCTAAGCCTTTTTCAGAAGCATCACTGTACACCACCAAACCCCCTTCTCCTGAAAGAAGAGTAAGAATTAGTGCACTAGTTAATCTATTCTTCAACTCCAAGAAACTGTTTTCACATTTTTCATTCCAAATAAACTTCACATCCTTCCTTGTCAATTTGGTCAATGGTAGGGCAAGAGTAGAAAAACCTTCAATGAATCTTCTATAATACCTTGCCAAACCTAGAAAACTTCTAATCTCAGTGACTATAGCTTCAACCTTAGATGGATCAACAGATATGCCATCCTTTGAAATAATATGCCCCAGGAAGTTAATGCTCTTCAGCTAAAAGTTACACTTGCTAAACTTGGCATACAACCGATGCTTCCTCAGCACTCCTAACACTTGTTCCAAATGCTTTGTATGGTCCTTGAAGGATGACGAGTAGATAAGAATGTCATCGACGAAGACAATGACAAATTGGTCTAACCAAGGTTGATAGATCCTGTTCATCAAATCCATAATGGCTGCAGGTGCATTGGTTAATCCAAACGGCATTACAAGGAATTCATAATGACCATACCTGGTCCTAAAGGCAGTCTTAGCGAAGTCTTCATCTCGAATCCTTAACTGATGATAGCCCGAGCGAAGGTCAATTCGAGAGAAAATTTTGGATGAATGCAATTGGTCAAATAGATTATCTATCCGAGGCAAGGGGTATTTATTTTTAACAGTCACCTTGTTCAACATCCTATAATCGATTGCACAATCTGAGAGAACCATCTTTCTTCTTGACAAATAGGATTGGTGTTCCCCAAGGCTAGACACTTGGACGAATAAATCCTTTGTCGAGCAACTCCTGTAATTGCTTCTTCAACTCATTTAACTCCGCTGGAGCCATCCTGTATGGCGCCTTGGACACTGGTGTTGTTCTAGGACACAACTCTATTGTGAAGTCAACTTCTCTTCTAGGAGGCTGGCCGGGTATTTCTTTAGGAAACACATCAGAAAACTGAGACACTACCGGTATATCTTCCAACTTTGGTTGCGCTGGTTCAAGGGTGATCACACTTGCTAGATAGGCAGCACATCCTTTCATCAAAAGCTTATATGCCTTCAAGGCTGAGATTATACATGCATTATCTTGTGACTTCACTCCTTGGAAAATAAAAGATTCCTCCCCAAGATGGTAAGGGTTACTCTTTTTTTCCTGCAATCCACTAATGCAGTATATACAAAAAGCCAGTCCATCCCTAGGATTACATCAAAGTCAATCATGTCTAACAAGACAAGATCGGCTAGAAGATACTTATCCCCAAAATAGATAGGCACTCTTAAAAGACACTCACTCACTCTAATGGTGTCACCAACAGGGGTCATTACAAGTAAAGGTGAATCTAGCATGCTACAAGGGTGGTTTAAACTCACACACCTGATACAAAAGAATGAGTTGCACCAGGGTCAATGAAAACTTTTACACCCAAGTCGTAAATAGAAACCATGCCTCCCACCACTGGATTTTTTTGAGCATCCTCAGAAGTAATAGAGTAAACACGATCCTGTGCATGCTTGCTGCTTTCACCTTGCTGTGCATTCCTTTGCTTCTCAGGGCAAAACCTGGCAACATGCCCCTTCTTATGGTAGAAAAAGCAGATGCGATCCTTGGCCTCACAAATCTGCCTTGGGTGAATTTTCCCGCAAAAATAGCATTCTGACTGACCACTTACCCCCTGAGATTGAGATTGTGGTCTCTGGAAGAATGGTCCCTGCTGACCTGCACTAAACTGTTCTGAGCCTTTTCGCCTTGTCTCAAAACTCTTATGCTATCTACCTTGGGAGCTATGTGTCTGACCAAACTTGCTACTCCCAGCGTCAATTCTTAATCTCTTAGCCTTCGATCCAAAATCATTCTTGGCCCCTCCAGCGTTAGCCTTTTGCTCCTCTCTATTTCTGTCCTTGATCTTCTAAAAAATATATGCTTGCTCCACGATATCAGCAAAAGATGTAGTTCTGGCTCCCATGACTTTCTCTCGGAGCCCAGTTCTAAAGTCCATGAATGAACTTTTCCATTCTTTCATCATCATCCTCTACTTGGGTAGAGTAACGCTCCAGCTCTACAAACTTGTTTTCATAGCTCTACAAACTTGTTTTCTTCTCTTTCCTAATGTGGCTCAGAAAATATTTTTCATTAAAAACTTTTAGGAATTCCTCCCATGTAATCTCTTCAACTTTCCGATCTTTAAAGAAGGTGCGTTTGGCAGAACTCCACCAGTGATCAGCATTTTTTGACATAACAAAAGTTGCCATCCGAACTTTACTATCATCCTCCGCCGAGATAGATTCAAAGATTTTCTCGATGGCTGTTACCCAACTCCCAGCTTTTTCTGGATTTTCTTTCCCTGTGAAAGCTAGAGCCATTGACTGGAATAATTTGAGATGACTATCTTTTCTTTCTCAGCTATCTTCCTGGCATCAAGACGATGTTTAACCTAGGCTTACACTGTTTGTTCCAGTCCTCTAATCATCTCCATTACATCCCCATCACCATCACCTTCCAAGTTAGATGACGAAGTGCTATGAAAGGTTTTCCGTTGTCCCCCATTGCTTTACGTAGACTCCTCGCAGGACATCTGATGAGGGGGTAGGGATCCTTCTTCCTGGAATTCTCTATTTCTACTTCTATCAATATCCGAGATTTTCACTGTCCGGATGTTTCTCTTACGTTGTACCATCTCAATTTACAGGATAAGACCACTTATCACTACTTTTATCCACAACCACAACTATAACTAGATATATCCTAAGAGGACTTCCAGGTAAGGCCCTGATACCAACTGTCACGGCCTGTATTTTAAAAACTATTTTTAATCAGAGTACTAGCGAAAAATCAGAGGATTATTCCTCTATGTGAGAAATCATTAGTTGAAAATTTTCGACTAAGCATCTAGGCCATGATAACTGGGGTTCACAAATATTGATATAAAACCATGTATACATATAGTATTACAAGATGCAAAGTCGATTAAACCAATGCAAGTCCTCTTAAGTGCAAGTTTGTCATCCATCTCAAAATACACTAGCAAATAGTTAGCACTCATGCCTTAATACAAGGTCAAAATACAAACCAGAAGAAGAAGATATGCTAAACAGTTATCAGAACGTCCTCACCACCAAGCTCCAAATTCCAAAGTGCATGTGAAGTCAATCCTCCACAGCAACACCTACATCACATAAGGATGCTGAGTATAAAAATAGTCAGTGAGATACCGTAAACGATCATCAGTATTAAAAATAGGATTTGTATTAACATATTATGCAACCTATTACAGGGTTCCACTTGAATCTTTTATTAATCTTTCAAGCAAAGTCTTTTATTGCTTCCCAATTTCATCTTCAATGATTAAGTCTTTGTCCTATATAGACACTCACTGAATATCATTCCTACATAACAGACAGCACGAAAACACCATGACTAGCACTACATTTAATACCGGTAATCACGGCAGGCCCAGAAAGTATGACCGTCGGAAGGGTCTGGCTCCACATCAGCTCCTGGACGCGATGTAGGTCGGGATCATGCAATCTTCCAGGATGTTAGTGTCTCCAATGTGCACAATAAACTACCTCGCATCAATGGCTCAGGATGAGTGCAGAGTTTCCATCAAGGGAAGATGAAAATGCTCTCTCTAAATTCAATAGAGAAGAAGCAAACAGCTTAAGTCTGGCCAATAGAAGATGTAATGCTCTCTCTAAAATCCATAGAAAGATACAAACATCAGCCAAAATAAAAGCGCATGCTCTCCATAGAAAGATACAACAGCTTAAGCCTGGCCAATAGAAGTTGGTCCTCATCAGGTACCATGACACAGAGCTTCCACCAATGGGAAGATGTGAATGGTCTCTCTAAAATTCATTGAGAAGATACAGACGGGCAGAGCTTCCACCAGACGGAAGATGCAACACAACCCATACCAATACCTTGTGATGGTTATAAGGTATCACGTCTTACTAATATGAACCCCTCTAAGAGTTATAACATACAATTCACAACTGCTGGCTCAATAGCTCAACAGATAGACTAACCTTTGACTTAATAGCCATTTGGTCACTTAATTGGAAGTCACTCACACTCATACACTGATTCCCAATTTAAAGGGCATTTTAGTCTTTATCTTAATTAGGTTCTTCCCAACCCTCAAGCTTAGCCCTCAAGTCATCATTTTATTATCTTTCATAAAATGATTGAGTCTCTAAATCATCTAGGTTTATTAGTCAGGTTTTCTTTATCATTAAGTCCTCAGCTATTAGTCAGCATAAATGAGGGACAAATAATACAGTAACATCAAACACGTAAAAATAATATGCCAATTAGGGCTTGAAAATATTTATCAAACAACCTAAAACTAATAAAATGAGCCTATGTACTATACTGGCTCTGCATGTACTATACTGCACTTAAATACCCAGTCAATCAGCTTCAACCGTCAGTTGTAGGCAGTTTTAACTGTCGGTGGGTGTCATTCAAATCCAAACTAATTAGTGAACCAGATCTATTTATTGAACTGGGTTCGGTCTGGGAGTGAACCGTGTTTGGTCTGACTCTGGACCGAACTAGCCTGGCCTATGACTGAACCGGTCTGATAATTGACCGGTCTGGTCCGGCTTGCTTTCGAACCAAACCGGTCGTCGTCTTCATGAAGACAACCAGTTGGGTCGTCTGTGGGTGGCGGCCATCGTCGTGACGCCGTCGTTTAGCCGACACCCCCTCCTCCCCTTTCTCCCATCTCTATTCCACCCCTCTTCCTTGTTTACTACGTCACAGACGATGGCAAAGGCGGCAGCTTTTTGGGTCACCACCCTTGTCGTTTCAATCGCCGCGACAAGGGGGTTCGATCTGATATCCCGCCCCATCATCCCAAGCTATCCTGTTTCGGCACCGCACGGCCATAATGCTTCGGTGTCGTCTTTGCCGGTGCCAACGCCCCTTTTGAATTCTGCCATTAATGGCGGTTTGAAGCTTCACAAATGCAATAAAACAAACTCTTGTTGATAATAGGGTACGAAATCCTACCTTGCATGCGGGCTGTTGTCGAATTGCCGTCCGCAGGAGGTTGTCGAGGTCGTCGGGGTTGCCGTCTTTGCCGGTGTTGCCCGAAATCGCTGACTGCCACCTCCCTGTTGTTCACCCCTCGCTCTTCTCTTTGAAAACCGGTCGCCGGAGTCGTCGAGGTCGCCCGAAGTAGCCAGAGGTCGTCTTTGCTCCAACCAGCTTCAGCAGAGGCACTGCCTTAGACGATTGCACTTGAGCCGAAAGGTTCTGGCTTGAAATACCCCCTCAGCCAGCTGTTGCTACTGGCGTACACCTAGCCATACAGGCGACCACCTGTTGACCACTACCAAGCACCTGGCAATTCAGGCAGCCAGGTGTTACAGAGAATGTGGATCTGATCTAGAAGTTTGGCAGGAAACTGCTGTTGGAATTTCCTATAGAGAAGTTGAAATTTGCTTAAGCTACTTTATATTGTTCGGCTGCTTATGCTATTTCATTCTGGGCTCACACATGGCTGTTCGATAAGCTGCTATGCTTGTCGGAAATGCATTTGATGAAGGAAATTAATGCAAACCGTCTTTATTTTAGCTGTTTAAGTTGAGAAGGAATCACTTGAATGTATAATTCTGCATTTAGCCCCAAATGAGGATGTAGATCTTTTTGAGCTAGTCAATTTAAAACAAGTTTATGTCTGCAAAATCATGTTCAAGTTCAAGTAGTGGGGATATTCTTGATGAAACTAGTTTGGAAATTTTTAATGGAATCGAAATTTATCAATCACATTTTCCTTCCAATTGTTATATTAGCCATTGGCCAGGAATTTGTTTTTTTATTCTTCATTTTCGAATCAGCTAAAATGGATATTACATGTTGATGCGTTAATTGTTGTAATTTATACGACTCACAGTGTGTACAAATCGATTTAGCTGATAAATCTTGTGAGGGTTGAGTTTCTGGAGTAGGTTCACTTTAAGAAGCATTATTTCAGTATTTTTATAATAAATAAATTAGGGTTAGTTTGGTCTTTTTGTTATGTTTGATAAATCAGGCTCTACTATATAAGGCCTGCTAACTATTGTAATCGGTAGTTTTGGAAGATGAATTGAAGGGTTGTTCCCGTTCGTCTTCCTGGCCTTCTTACTCGAGCTTCGGCTCCCCCTTGCTCGGCTACGACCCCCATCTTCTTCCTTTACTCTTCTTTGTTGCTGATTTTTGATTAAGCATAGCCCACTCCATCATTTGGTATCCGAACTCAGGGAATCCGTGCGTCGTGTTTCCACTACCACATTTGCCATCGTCATCATCTGTTGCACTATCGAGCAGAGAACAGTTCTTCAGTAGAAAAACCCTTTTTTCTTGTCCAACATCGTCACGCTCGAGTAGAGAACAGTTCTTCAGTAGCGTTGTTCGATCCAGACTGCCGTCAACGTCTGTCTGCTCTCGCCGTTCACCTCAGAACCTCCGCCGCCTCTGCTCCTCTCAGTCACGATTGACACGCCTCGCCGTCGCATTGCCGCTGTTGAACGTTGCCTCCCCACTGCCGTTCTCTTCGTCACGTTCGTGCAGCCTCCTGCATTTGGACCCCTCTGTTCGCCTACCGGATCCGTGGAAGGTGGGTCCATCGGCCTTGTCGCCGGCTGTCCACAACGGATCTTCTCGTCCTTCCAAAAAATCTGGCGCATCTCCACGCACGTCTGACGCCCTTCCAAAGCAGGTGACGGCAAGATCCAGTACGCATCCCCCAAGTCAAAACTCCTTCCAAATCCAGGTTCGTCTTCGCCCAAAACAGGGATCCTTCCTACAATTTCGCAATAACGCCCTGTTTCAGAAGGTAGGTCCTGGGGGAGTACTTTGATCAAACCAGTCACTGGTTCAAACGACCGGATTGGCAGTACAACCCAACCCAGACCGGTTAACTTAGACTGGTCCATTATTTCCAACCGAACCGGGTTTCCTTGTTCCAAACGAACTAGCCCAACATCAGCCCTGTGCTTCATCAGTTCTCTTCCAGTAGTTCTTGTCTAGTTTCACTCCGCCGCTGCCTAGCTTCTTTGGTTCTATTTTGTGGATTGCCACATAGGTTGGATCTTGGCCCTATATTGCCTTCTGATCTTAACAACCCTTCGCTCCTCTGCCAGCCGCCGCCTGTGATTACTAGTTGGGAGAGCCTCCAAACAACATCTAGGCTTGTCTTCTCGTTAAACTTTCACTAGCAAAGTACGTGGCTCACCTATTTTTGGCTATCCATGACCACTTGTTTTGGTGCTGCTGTTTCCTCATTGGATTGCTGATCACACATTGAATATTTGTGGGATAATTCAAGAAGCCGACGAGCTAGAGTTGATTACAATTATCCCTTCGCAACTAAACCAGCAAGGTACTACAAACCTTCACAGCTCTGGCTTGAACCAGATAACCACTCTCGTTATAAGGTGGCGTGGTCTAATCATCCCCATAGGAGGCCATACCAGTGCAGCATGCGTGATGAGTATTTTGAGTACTTTCAACCCACTCATGCCTCTCTAACAAGGCCCCGAACTGGTCTTCACGATTCAAGAGTACTGCTCTCATTCGATGGATACACTTCATACTATGCAACACAGTTTACATGAATGGAAAAAGAACACTGACATGCACTTTGACAAGATGATTGAGACATTGCGTTCTGGTCGATAAATTGCCACATCCATGGAAGACGAAGTCAAACTTGCTATTGTTTCTTCACATCAACCACGATCTCCACTGCCATGTCTTTAGCCAGTCTCATCAACATGTCTACCACCGCCATCAGCCCAAGCACTTGGACCATCACCTGTTCAATTAGCTTCACCCCTAATGACAACACTCACATCAACATAAGCAATCCCAATCACAGCCCCCATTCCCCTAACCACATCAAATCCACCTTTAGAAAACCTTTAGAAGAAAAGCCTCGACAATCCACTGCGAGTGGTGTGCCACTGCCCACTTCAGTTCTCATACTGGGTTCACCAAAATTGCCTTTATTATCATGGTCGCACATTCCTGCCCCATTTTTCGATGTCCTGGTCATCAACACAAAGGAGCCAATCAATATTCCTGACACCTACTTCAACCTTCATATTCACTACTATTTGCTCCTACACGATTATGTTATTGGCTTGCATGTCACTTCTCCTACCTAAGGATCCTTGGCCCCCTCCTCCACCTTTAATCAACCCCTCTAGCTATCGCATTCCACCTTCCATACATTGGCTACACCCATTTTTCCCACCTGTTGACCTAATTGTGCCAACCCAATTTCTACGCTTATTCCCTCTTGTGGAAGTGGTATTAAAAAATACTTATTCTGGTGGACTGGTCGACCTGATTATGACATATGTGTTGCTCCATTGTTTCTCAAGGCAGTACCTCATCTTTGACTCTCCGGAGGAGAGTCCTTCTAGGTCGGGGAGAATGATGCAGAATAAGAAGCATTATTTGAGTATTTTTATAATAAATAAATTAGGGTTAGTTTGGTCTTTTTGTTATGTTTGATAAGTCAGGCTCTACTATATAAGGCATGTGAACTATTGTAATCAGTAGTTTTGGAAGATGAATTGAAGGGTTGTTCCCGTTCGTCTTCCTGGCCTTTGGCCTTCCCCTACTCGAGCTTCGGCTCCCCCTTGCTCAGCTATGGCCTTCCTTCTTCTTCCTTTACTCTTCTTTGTTGCTGATTTTTTATTAAGCATAGCCCACTCCATCAAGTTGACTGGGCAAAAGTGCACACACGCACGCACAGATATTGAATAATTCAATTTATTGAGCATTAGCTACTAGAGAGGGAGAGAGATGTATGGGTCTGGCATGTGCACTATCAAGCGAGTGTAGTGTGCTTTGCAGGTTGATGCCGATCTTAGCATTTATATAGTAGTTGATGTCAAGTTTTGGTCTCTTTCCCTCTCATCTTTGTCTTCATTTTTTCTTTTTCTCCTGCCTCTCTAATTCTGTTATATATTGAGAACGTTGAAGTGCCTAGCATGTAGTTGGCTACATGGGCTCTTAATGTTGCTATTAAAGGGTTTCTCTTGTTGCAAAGAGATGGTGAATAATTCAATTTATTGAGCATTAGCTAGTGCATAGTTACCATTTCCTAACTAGTGTATCTTCAGATGTGCTACTTCCGTACCTATTGTCGTCATATATACATTTGAATTGAACATATTTTTTCAGTCACCATATGTAGCTTTTAGCTTACGTGCTGCACTTGAAGGTTGTGAATCCTCAATTTGCCTCGTAATTATTTCCCCCATTTAATGTTTGTCACCATGACCAAAGAAATTAAAGCCTCATTGAACTTTGATGGAGTCAGCTAGAAGGATCACCTTCCACATCCCTTGTTATCATGGGAACCTTATATTGTCAAAAGGGAGGATAAACATAATGTAGCACAGGTAAACTGGCTTTACAATGTGAATTCAAAAGTACTCTCAGAGGCCATGCATAGGGTTCTAACCAGCCGAATTGATCTCAAGCTTATCTGAGCTTGGCACTTTTAGATTACATACAAAAACAACATTAAATGCATGTAAGAAATTTTCTATTAATAAGCTATGCAGATTTCAATGGGAATAAATATGCTCAAAACAAAAATCAATCTAGTCTTCTATTATTCGGGCTAGGTGGTTGGAGCTTGGCCTAACTAGAGTGTTTGAGCTACGAGTCAAGTAGAATAGTGCGGTGAGTGCATGCAAGTCATACTTGCTCAGCTTGCCTAGCACTAGTAGCAATACACCACATGTAAGTGGTTTGTAGCTTAAGTGAATTTGTTCAGAATCATTAGATATGCACGGATAACCTTTTATACGTTACTTAATTACTGAACTTTTTTCTTGGACTGTATGGCACAAAGTAAATCCTTTTGTGGTAACTCTTTCTCAAAATCTGCTCTAGCATCATCTGTGAGATTTCTAGCGGAAAAAGATGTATTTGGAATTTTGGTGATGATATCTTTCAATATCTTGTTGTGCTTCTTTTGCCCTTGATTACTTAGTGTATTATATAGTGAGGTCGATAGAAATGTGTCGCTAATGCTAATTACCGATTTCTACTGGTTTTTATTATGCTGGCTATGAGTAGAGTTCCAAAGGATGTGGTTGAATAATTGTGTGGAAGTTATAGGAGTGTCTGAATAAAGAGAAAAAACACTTTAGAAAACTTAATTGTAAATTCAAATTCTTCAGTTTTGCAGTTGATGGGCCTTCTCACAGTAATTTTTTTGGCATTTAGGAGTCTGGGTCTTTACTTCGTATTTCTCTTTCATTCTGCTTGTTGAAGATGTTTTATGCAATGTTGAGAACTTTGTTGAAAACGATGTCTGCAGGATTTAATATGGTTTTATGTTGAGATCACCAAATTTATCAATGAATTCGAGAAGAGAGAGACTAATTTTGGTCAAGTTGTAATTAGGTGTTTGAAGAGTTGATGTGATTGCTTATATGTACATATAGCTAGCAGGGCATATGGTCAGTAGACTTCAGGAGTAAAAGTACTTATTTGTTATGATTGTCTTAGCCAAATTTTTTGTTTGCTTCCTTCATCCACATGATTTCTCCCTTTTGCTGCTATATCTATTCCACATCCTCTCTACCCCTGCTCTCTCTTCCTTCCCTTCACCTTTCGCCATCTCTCCTTTCCTTCTTGCAGAATCTCATCTTTGTGTATAAGTGTCTCATTCCGGCATTTTCTCCCTTATTTGCTTTCGACACCTGTCTTGAAAGCTCTCATTCTACTTGTCCCTTCTGTGAAAGTCGAACCTCTACTATGGTGACAAAATATCTTCTATCTACCATTTCCCTTAAATCAATTGGTCCCTTGCACCAAAATCAAGTTGAAAATTTTCTTCCAATTGCAATCCTCTCTATTGGGAAACATGCAACAGTAGGATCTGTACCATAGAATCATGATTCTTCCCTGTAATTAATCATTTATTGCAAGTAATACAACAATCCATGATGACCTCTTGCTACCTTATTTAGTACCTAGACTTGCACCAGCTAGGCTATGAGAGAAAGTTGTTTCAGGTGTTGTGCATATTTTGTTGGATATTAAGGTGGACCTAGTTATGGTGGAACTTCATAGAAAAAAAATGAGGCGGAATGGATAAACACTAAAGTGACACTAAAGCATAAAGATGGAAATTAATAAGGGAATACTTGAAAGTTCATTTATTACATAATTGAAAATTCTGGACATTGTTAATTTCATAATTGATACTCGCTGCCTCTTTCTGTTCAATGTGATATTACAATGTCCAAGCTGATAAGAAAAAAGTAGATTGTAGCTAAAATGAGATATTGGGCCAATTAGATTGGTGATGTCTGTTCTATTGTTTTTGTTTTTGTTCTTTTTTTGGACAAAAATGTCTATTCTACTTGCTACTAGAAGTCTGTGTAGGTAGTCTATGTGTGGAAGCGCATGAAAAAAACAATTGTCAATTGGCCTTTGGTTGCCCAGTATTTAAGCTTTAGTTTTTAACCCTCCAGTATTACGAGTGATGATGTATCTTTTACTTTTTTTCTGTTAAATTCATTGAAGTTGATTCTGATAATGTTGGAGTTATGGTTGTGTTTAAGTTCGAATAAAGTATGATTTTTAGTGCCTCAAATCTTTACAAATTGCTTTTGGCATCATGTCATTGGTCAAGTGCAGGTACCGTGCCATCACTAGTGCTTATTATCGAGGGGCCGTTGGTGCACTACTTGTCTATGATGTCACCCGCCGTTCCACATTTGAAAATGTTGAAAGGTGGCTGAGGGAGTTGAGAGATCACACTGACCCGAATATTGTAGTCATGCTCATTGGAAACAAATCCGACCTCCGCCATCTTGTGGCTGTTTCTACTGAAGATGGAAAGTCGTTTGCTGAGAGGGAATCACTGTATTTTATGGAAACATCTGCTTTAGAAGCCACCAATGTGGACAATGCTTTTGCTGAAGTCTTGACCCAAATATATCGCATTGTGAGTAAGAAGGCTGTTGAAGCTGGGGATGAGGGAGCAGCTGCCGCTTTGCCTAGCAGAGGGGAAAGGATAAATGTCAAGGATGATGTGTCTGCGGTGAAGAGAGTTGGATGCTGCTCAAGTTGATTAATGGAAATGGTACTGGGATCAGGAAATATGCTTGGCTATTGTTTCTTTTTGACACATCATCTTCGTTGTAAGAGGTTAACTTTGCTGTTTGTTGCCTTAAGTAGAGAGAAATATGAGGCAGAAAATGGTAAGTTCTTTTATGTTGATCAACTGAGTTTATCAAATTAGGATCAGAGTTTGTTCTGTTGATTGCATTACATCGTGCTGTTTTGCTTCATTCCAGGTGCATAACATTCATGAGCATGGGTAGATGTCAAGTGTAATGTAGGGGCAGGTTGTTGAGTACAATGGTTATTGCAGAGGCAGCTCCATCCATACAACTATTGCAGATATATTGTATTTGAGGACCAGCTCACCACTAGAATAATGTTTTGATTACTAATCTTGAAATCTTAGAAGACATTTGGGGAGACAACCCCTGTTATAAATTCTCTGACGTAGGATCATGTATATATCCTATGTATTGTGCATGTGTTGATTTCTGCTGTGATTATTCTCCAATACTGGCGACTCATTAGGTTTGTTTCCGTCACCTTCAACCATTTTTTGGTACAAATCTTAAACTGATTTACGAAATCCAGGCATCTTGCGAAAAGACCTCCAAAAGTTTCTTTTGTGGTATTCTTTATTCTAGGTGATCTTTCATATGCTGGGGGAGATCTTGTGCATTTGGACTTCCATCTTGAACAGGGAAGGCTTTATTAGGATAACAATTTATGCTACAAAGAATCTATTTAATTAATAGTAGTAATCAAAGTAGAAAAGCTATATACACTTGGGACCTCAGGCACCAAAAGAAATAATCATACCACTAGACCAAATGCCCTGAAACAATCGAAAAAGTATTGTTCACTATTAAGATAAAAGGTATACCAAAAGAAATCTAGAATCGTAAAAAGTTGTGAGCCTCAAGTCAAATATAACACAGAAAGTTCTTTTTTTTTTATTTCTATTTTTAATTTCGGTGGTAGGTCACTAGAACGTGCAATATCTCAACATAAGAATGATAGGTGCAGAAAGGATTGACAATGGCTAGCTCAATAATACTCCCGCTGTCCTGCCACATCCCGAAAAGTGGGTAGTGTTAAATAACACTAACTGTACGGAGTGGCAGGTATTTCTGGACGAGGGAGTAATTAACTAAGATTCATCCAATATGAATCAAAATAAGCCAAAAGAAAAAGTAAAGGAGATTGGAGAAATCATTATATGTAGAGTTTCAAATATGCAGCCTGCCATCTGCAGGATGCATCGTGCGCCGTTGAATCTCGATCCAGTGGTGTGGGTGGATACAGGGGGCTGGTGGTCAAAATTACCTGCCTGCACAAGCATCATTCTATGTAAGGCCTGATTCATGTGCGCCGTCAGATTGCTATCCAATGGCATGCAATATGGCCAGATGTCTTAGGCACATTTTAACTTTTTCCATACATATAGATCTTACCAGTGTTCAACCCTCATTACATCTTAATTGAACTTTACTTGATACATTCTATATTACAAAAAAAAACTCAGCAAATAAACAGTATTTTTTTACACATTTGTTCTTAGGTTAAGGTTTTCTGTTGAATAATAATCTGAATAGCACATTTGCTGTTTAAAAATAGTCTTGCCAAACTTGCACATGGAGCATTTAAGGATAAAAAATCCTGTATCAGATTCGAATTAGGAGGGGCATTCCGAGAATCGCTCGGGACCTCTTGCACCCGCACCCGAAGCAGGAATCATACCACTAGACCAAATGCCCTTCTACATTTATGGAAGCCTTAAATACATTAATATCAAATAAGTTAGATCCACAAACCAAGTTGGAAGTCAAGCAAGTTAAGTCCATAAGCCAAGTTGGAAGTCTAAAGTCAAAGATCAAATACAAAACTGTTGGTACTTCTAGCTGAATACCAATTTACTTATAGTTTTCAAATACCATTTACCGGTAGCAAATTCTAAAAGAAGGCAGTGTATATATATCTCAATGGCCTTGCCAAGTTATGATAATTTTCTATAGCTGATCTTAGTAATTCACTTCATTTACTTGCTTTTACAACCTTTGACCAATTTCATGTACTCCTTATTTATTAACCATTGACAGTCTCTGGAGTTGATTAAAAAATTTCAGCTTTGGATCTGATGGTGTCTGGTCAGTGGAAAGTAATATTCAATAGATAATTTGGTGAGATGCTTCTGATTTCCTTTTCAGAGCATTTGGTCTGATAGATAAGAAGTTAAAAAAAAAAGAAAGAATAAAACACCAACACTTCTATGAAACAATAGAGACTATAGAAACCACAGTTGTGAAACTGAGCTAAAATTTGAGGGTTAAAACTACAGCAGTCCAGTAGCCTTCAATATATGTGCAAAAATCCATCGAAACGTGCAATGCGCAGTATCACGAAAAAATCATTCGGTGAGATTTAAGCGAACACTGTAAACATAATTTAAGAAGTCAACTTGTAACAAGTTAATCTTGTTGTAAACGAAAGGAGAAATTTTCTTCCATTTTGTTATTACATCTAGATGTTGATTAACATGACAAATAAAGAAATCGTCTTACAATAAAATATCTACTGGCAAACACAAATCAGCAGGGGCATTCCGATAATCTACATTTTGTATAATGTGGTGATAAGTAGCTAAAGTAATATAGGTCCGCAAACCAGGTCGGAGCACAAAAGTCAAAGTTTATACAGAGACTTGGTACTGCTTAACCAGATTCTAAGTGCACTTGGTCATTAGAAGTTATCGCAATATACTTGATCTCGAATTATTCACTCTAATTTTTCATTTAGCCATAATGTCTGAAAAGTTCATTGATGAAATGACCAAGAATGGAGCTTAAGCATGAGGTTCTAATATAAGCTTATTTAATCTGAACTTTGTGATTAAAGCCAGTGTTGAAGTATATGATCACTGATGAATACATAATCATAATCTAGCAGTGCATTTTTCCAACCCAAAATGAAATTTAAAATGACTTTCTGGAAACATGAGTTGAAAAAAATAGCTTCAGAACCAGCTTAAAACTGCCTTAAATAGAGGAAAAAATTATCTTTTTCTTGGTGCTGAGACTATTACAGATGTGGTTTTCATTGATAAGCAAGCATGTGGACATCACATTGCCCTATAGAGATAATGTCCATCAACTTGAATAAGAAACATGCACATCCCATTATGAAAGAATATCAACAGTTTTTGTATGTCTTGTAAAATTTCTTACTGAAGAAGTTTAAGCTTATAAAACCAATGTTGGATTAAAAAAGTTGAAGATAAAAGAGAATGAGATTGCTACTACTACATAAATGTTTTAAAATTCGGATGAGAACTCAATTCGATATGTTTTATTGCCAAAATCAACCTACCAATTCAATCCCTTGAATATGTATTTACTTGCTTGCAATTTTAAGAAAAACTAAATATATATATAATCTTCTCTGTGCTAGACCTTGAGCAATATTTCATAATGAATAACTATGATGCCCAAAATTTTAAGTTTCTGATCGGATTAAATATCTTTCAAATTACTAAATACTTGAGGAATCTCATATTACGCCGCCATTCACACCAATACAGTGAAAAATATAAAATGACAAAACTCAAAGGATAGGCTATCTTTAAATGAAAAATTCATAATAAACAATAAAATAATAACCAAATATGTTTGTAATATCCCACAACCATTATTACAATATTCTCATAATAAATTGCAAATCTAAAGTGTAAGCATCAAACTTCTTCTCTACGATCCACCATTAATCCAGCTATCCTTTACGAGCTATCAGCAGCTAAACTTGCAATGCAGGGTGTGTGGGTATTCCGAGAAATACTTACTAGAATAAAAAATTACAATAAAATATAACGAGATAGTCAATGGTAATACAAACAATGGAAGTAGTTGTAACACAAACTGTAATGTCACGCCCCGAAATCCCATACCTCGATCGGAGTGCGGAAGCCAATCAATAAGATATATTTTGAGGTAGAGAATCTCGGGCACACGATCGAACAGTCGATTTCCAAACCGATTACATCATCTCAAAAGGACGTGTAACCGATTATGCCCACAATCAGTGTAATACAATAATAGACATCAATGAATACTATGAAATGAAATTATTTAATAATAATAATCCATTTAAGAAAGTTAAATAAATAAACCTATAAGTCTATGGCACACAATTGCCAATAATGTCATAAGCATCAATAAAAGTAAAGCAAATAACTAAATCGTCTTTAATCTCTTCTCGGCACCTGCAATCCGCCATTCAACTACTGCACTTCCTGATCTCACTTTTCATTTGCGCCTGCATCAGAGGATGCATGAGTATTTCATAGAAACACTCAGTAGGATGTAAAAACCCACTGAATTAAAACAAGCAGTATGAAGAGAATAAGAATAACAAGGGATGGTGAACATCTCACAACATCTAAACTGAACCGAGGTCTATACACCTGCAAGGTTAGTCGACAACAATTCCAACTTGCAAGTAAGGAAAACATCAATAAGGCTCCTACTACACATATGAGTAAGGAGAGAATAATAATCATAACAAATGCTCCAGACATCTAAAGTGAAAGGAGTTACAATTTCTGCTCGCTGAACCAGTCGCTCGCATGTGACTAAAATAATATACCAGAACCACCATAGGGGTCCTCTCTTTGGAACCCTGCCATGCGTCTAGGATGCTGGCCCCACTAGTGTTTAAGGACACGATGGGCGAAGACCGAGGACCTTCCGTAATGTCCATAATCTAACGTACGTATAGTGCCTCCCTTCGGGCAGTATGGAATCGCAATTTCATAAATATAAGTGACCTCGCAAGATCTAGCAATGGCATAATTGAGCATACTATGAAACCACCATGGGGAGAGTCTCGCAAGGTCTCCAGTGGAAGAAACAATCATGTAATCAATATGAGAAATATCTCAAAGGAATAGAGGTTACAACACTCTAAGATCATAAGGTATCCCTTACTATGATAGACTCTCTCAAGGAGTATGGATAGAAGCATCAAAGTCTTTGGTCAACACATAACTCACTCATTGGAGTAGCATAGAATAACAAGACAACTCAGACACTTCGAATAATGACAACTCACACAAGGAGTACCATACAATCAATGCGTACCTTTCATGCTCAGCCCTAGATAGGAATTCTTCATTCGCATTAGAGTTTATAATACCAATATCAGAGATAAGAAATCAAAGAATCTTAGATGATTTGAATTCCAAGTAGAATATCAAACCAACATCAACGCTTTTATAATAGATAGTTATGAATCACTTGATCAAAGGATTATCCCTCATAATTGAATTACATCTAACCCAATTCTTACTGTGATATTCCATAAGTATATAGTTTGATTACTGTTATTAACATATTGATCGTTATCATATCATATTACATGATGTTATTTTTATACTTAGTATTTTCTCTCAGATTCTGCTCACTGTCTCCTGCACAACAGTCCTCTTCCGACGGCTACTGTGCTCTGTATAGTAAGACTTAACCTCTGAAATTTTTACTGATACCCTTGTGAGTCTAGTTTCTAACCCCACTGATTTTATATTTTTCCGATTTTATTTGAATTAGTTATGAATTATTTACCACCGACTGTCAGCACAGAAACAGTTCTGGCCGAGATTAAGATTCTTCACCAAACTTGATTATATTACTTAATAACACATTATAAATAATAATACATCAATAACAGACCATATACTCCCCTCCTAGACCAATTACAGAACTTATGATTATCTGGAATTACTAAAGTTCACTCCTTTCTTGTGTTCTTATATACATAACATAGTTTGTAACATTAATACACCCAAATAAGACAATTAATGTAAGACACACCTTAAAGGCACAAACTCAACGTGGAACATCATCAACCAAACAATAACAGAACCTTTAGTCTCTGGAAAATTAATAAAGCATTAGACTTTAGATGCGAATTTCCATCTAGAAGTGAAACATGAATGCACATATGATTTATGATGCACTACGCATAGAAATAGGGACATAACTCATTCATCTTGCAAGAATCCAAACAATAACTAAGGTGTTGAATCAAAACACTTGTCAAAAGCAGATATAATCAAAAGAGAGAAGAGGGAAAAACCATCCTACTTAATCCTCCAAAGATTTCGCCTTTCTACGCGCCTCTTGTCTCTTCCGCTTCTTCCAAAGCTCCCCGTCCAAGCTCTCACAAACTCCCACAAGAGCAAGCCTCAAAGGAGATGGGTGAACGTGGGAAGGGAAGGGAAAAGTCTCTGAACGTTCTGGTGTAACACCCGGAAAATTTGTACGTTAACTAAAGGTTTCTATTTTAGGTAATTGTTCTAAAATAGGAAAGTTCATTGCCTGATTTGATTTTCTGGTTGTGCGATGTGCTTTGATGTGTTATTTGATGTTTATGATGTGATATAATTTGTTAATCGCATGACTATTAGTAGTAGAAAACCAGCACACGAGGGTTGGTCCTGGCGCTGGGCACAACCTGGCGCTGAGGCCAGCCTGGCGCCAGGGTCTGAGAACACCTGACGCCAGGAGTGGGGCCAGGCGCCAGGGCATGTGTTCAAGTGGATGAGACCTATTTGAATTTCATAATTAATCAGTTAATTTTAGTTTTATACGTAGTCCGTGGTCTACACGAGATAGTGTAATGAGTAGTACAACCGCGGGACACCAGAGTCATGTGTGCGGAGGACTCTAGCTGTAGACGCACAGACCTGGGCGCAGGGCCATGTGGCACAGGCCCAGGGAGTCATGTGAACGTGGGTAACTAGCCACAAGGAGATCTTTAGAGGATTGGAGTGAATCTTGGAGCAAAATCTACGATTTGACCTAATAACGATAAATATGGTAAGTATCGCGGAGGATCGGGAAGTATCAGTTCGGTTGAGATAATTAGGGAAGATAAATCTTAATTAAAAAGAGATAGATATTTCACTTTTAATCAACCAATAGGAAGGGGACGTCTAGTTGGTTGGCTTAGATATGGTAGTTTCCTAGTTTGGAAGGAGATATGTAAAGTATGATTAAGATTGTAAGCACGGCCAGTAATATTTCTGTGTCGACAGTCTGTAGTAAATAAATCATAACTAATTCAGGGAAAACCGGAAAAATATAAAATTAGTATGGTTAGAAACTAGACGCACATGGCTAACTCAAATAAAAATTTCAGAGTCCAAGTCCAAATGTACTGACCGTGGTAAGAGTCGGAAGTGGACTGTTATGCGTATGACAGTGTGCTGTAATTAGGATTAAGATAGTAAACGAATCTTATTAGAGATTTGAAATCCTAATTAAATAGGGAAAACCCAATGGATTAACATGGCTTAACGTCCCTTACTAATGAGGGAGACCTTTTAATTGGTTAATTGGGATTTTGGATTAGGAAGGATCTAATTAGGAGATATCCTAGTTGGAGGAGGCTTTGGCTATAAAAGCCAAGGAGGAGGACGCCCATATGCTTCACTCCAAGCTTTGGACGCCCTGTGCTAAACCCTAGCTCTTCTCCCTTTCCTTGACACCAATTCCAGCAACCTTCTACCTCTCCCCTTAACCTCTTTTCTCGTGCGATCGAAGGAGTGGAGGCATCGTTGCGAAGGAGAAAGAACGAGCTACGCGTGGAGGTGTATTTCGCATACATGTAAGTGGTAGGATGGTTTTTCCCAACCAATTCAGTTTGCACTTCTTTGGTTCTTTCATATTGTGATTAATTTATGATCCTATTCATATTATCTCAGAGATAAGAGTGCCTAATGTTTGTTTCATGAGAGATTCCTTGTTGTTTGATAAATAAGAGTGCTCATAATGTCATACCTTGTTTAATGCTTCATGTTGATGCATATATGCCTACTTTTGATGGGAATATCTATAGGTCATGTCTCTTGAACGTGGATGGTCATGAAAGTTATCTTCTTTATTCTGATATGTCCTGATTTAATAGTTCAATATAGTTAAGGGATGTATTAATAATGTTAAAAGCTTAATTAGATCAAGGTTGATGCCTTGAATCTAGTTTAAGGTATTATCATCAATTAGAATCATTATAATCATTAAGTTCCAGAACATACCAGAGTCTAGAATTACTCTAGGAGGGGAGTAATTAAGGGTATTAATGTTATATTATCATGGTTAATAGGTATTAGTACATGATTACATATTATAAGTAAGTAATGTGCTCTCGGCCAGAACTATTTCTGCTCCGACAGTGCTCAGTATAAAAATTATAATTAAATATATAAAAATCATAAAAATATGCCGTCAGTGGGGTTATAAACTAGACTCATAGGGCTATCTTCTGTTAAACTTTCAGAGTCAGAGTCCTTCTGTGTTGACAGTGGGGTCAGTCGTAAGTGGGCTGTATAGTATAAGACAGTTTACTGGAATCAGGGTTTTAAAGCACTAGTAAGTATTATTACTCATAATATGATATAATCTGATTAAAATAATATTAATATAGTAAGATAAAACTACTTATGAGTCACTGTAATAAGTGAAGAAGTTTAAAAGATTGAGACTTTGGGACGAGTCAGCGTGCACAAGAGTCAATTTGGTCTTGTTTCTATGGTTCATCGTGGTGTCGGTTTGAGTATCCAATTGGAGATCAAACTTTCTTAGAAAGGTATCGTGAGATTAAAAGTAATACAATTCCATACTTAGAGATATCCCTATCAAAGGTAAGACATGATGCATGACGTGTACTCTAAGAGTGAAATTCATTATTCCTCAGATTGTGAGTCTTCATTATTCTCTTCATTATGCGAGATATGTGAATCTTCTTGTTACTCCTTGAGAGAGAGCCATATATTGTTGAGAATCCTTGATTATCTGTTTCATACTCCATGAGGGAGTCATTGCGGTAAGAGTTACCCTATTCTCAGAAAGTTGAGACCTTTGTTATTGTTGAATCATTGTCCAGTTTGACATTGACCCATTTCTCCACTTATTAAAAATGGTGGAATCATAGTATGCTCACGAGCCATTGCTAGGTCATGAGTGACCTCTGATATTTATGGAACATGGGTTCCCTATTGCCCAAAAGGAGGCAAATACGTACGTTTAGGCTGTATGATATTACGGAAGGTCTGCAGTCTCCGCCCATTGTGCCCGTAAGCACCGATGGGGCCAGCATGTCTAGGCGCGTGGCCGGGTTCCAAAAAGAGAACCTCTAGCATGATTCTGGTATAGTCACTTGCGGGTGATCGGTAAATTCAGCGAGCAGAAATTGTAACTCCTTGCACTTTAGATGCCTGGAGCCTTTGGTATTTTGACCATTCTCTCCTTACACTGATATTTGTTTGGAGTCATATTGAGATTATTCTTTCCGATAACTTTTCCATTGGAACTGTTATCATCTGACCTTGCTATTCTTGCAACATAAACCTATGAGTGGTCTTTCAGAGAGTGTTTATTCCTGTTTATCCGAGTGATCTATTCTTCATAACCTATTTTATCTTCCTGGTGGATTTTTACATCCTACTGGGTATTTCTACGAAATACTCACGCATCCTCTGATGCAGGCCTCAAAGATCAGTAAGTCAGGATTTTGCAGTTCAGAAAGGCGTAGCAGATGCGTGGGAGATGTCTTGAAGAATTACTTTATTTACTCTATTGCACTTTGTTAGAACTTCGTTAGTGTTGGCCAGTGTGTGCCTAAATTTGATGTTTGCTTTGTTTGATAGTTTTTATTTAATCTGCTGTAATAATCTCAGTAGGATCCATTTGCTACATTGACAATGTTATTTAAAATTTGATGAAGAAGTTTTTAGTTCTCAATTTCTAAGTTTCGTTATGAGTTCCTGGTGATGTCGATTACACGTTCTTTTGTAACGATGTAATTGACCTGACTGATCGAGTATTCGGTCGCGTCCCAAGGTTCCTACCTCGGCTTTTATTTAGTTTACTTAAAGGCTTCCGCACTCCGATCGAGGTCAGGAATTTTGGGGGCGTGACATTTGGTATCTTTCCCAAGCAAATCCAACCCAAAAATACGCTAAAAATTGCAAAACTGCAACCGGCGATCGATCGGCTATACGGCGATCGATCGTCGTATGCACTGTTTTACACTACCACGCTACAGCCGATCGATCGCTATTTTTGCCGATCGATCGCTTTACGCGAAACAAAACATTCACAAATCACAGTAACTACGATTTATCGATTTGGTAAGGCGTCGATCGGTTCAAGCTTGCCAATCGATCGGCTCTTATGGCGATCGATCGCTGTCACGTTTAATCAAATTCAATTTCTCATATCTTTTTACTCCGAACTCCAAATCACGCATAATAGGTGGCGTTGGAAAGCTCTTCTCACCAACTTTAATTTGCATAAGGCAATTGAAAGGGTCAAATTTCGGTTTTAAAATACTTACTAATTTTCTGGATATTACATGTAATATATTACAAATCAATTGAACATGAACGTTGGGAATATTAACATCTGGACGAAACAATTAGACTTCAGAAACATCGATTTGCTATCTAATTATTATGGCTGTCAAGCAAATAGCATACCCATATGCCATTAGGGGATCTCTTGAGGAACCCTGCCATGAGTCTAGGGTGTGGGCACCATCGATGTTCATGGGCACAATGGTTAGAGGCTCCGTAGGCCTTCCATGATGCTTAACAATTTAAAAGATCGCGTGTGTGCCACAAAAGGGCAGGGATATTGTGCCAATCCCCAAAATAGATACATAGACTTCACAATGCCAATGTTTTCAGTTATGGTTTATTGAGCATACTATGATTTCCAACAAAGATGTTATATCAATCCTTGAGGAGACTCAATCAAGCAATTATAATAAAAAGTATAGGAATGTCATGTCAATCATAGTTGTTGTGCCAATCCTTGTGGAGACCAGACGAACATATATTGATGCAAAGAACAGAGATGTTGTGCCAATCCTTATGGAGGAGTTGATAAGCATATAGTGATGCAACAAAGATGTTGTGCCAACCCTTGCAGAATCTCAGATGAGTAAATAATTATGCAAAGAATAGAGGTGTTGTGCCAACCTTTGTGGGGACTCAGATGAGTAATTAATCACACTGAGTGGAAATGTTGTACCAATTCTCGAGGAAATAGAATTTCCCATTTCTAACCGATTCTGCTACGGATAGAACTAACAGAATCATTCAAGGCAACAATGAAGCATTAGATGTAATTGAATTATGAAATCTAAAGAAAGACATAAGGAATATTGCTCATCACATCTCTAAGAGAGTGCAAGACTTGAATTTTAGACAGAAAAGAACAGAAAATTTGAAGAAATAATAAGGTTCTAGACCTAAAGACCCGGTCGACTTGAAGACTCATATCCAATATATTTTAACATGTAGTAGGGTCTCTCAGGTCGGTTGGATGTATATTTAGTACTATATTAAGGTTACTCAAAGATCAGTCAAGACATTAGTGAAATCAACTATCATTTTGTATAGTTTTCTTATTACAGAAGTATGTAATAAGGTATAAGTAATAAACTGAAGTCACCTCAGCATGGTAGAACTATTTTATATCAGTAGGTTAAGAGTTCATAAGGGTTGATAGGGTTTTGTAAAAATCAACGCAAATATGGAACACAACTGTGATGGAATCCTATAATAGTATTTAGATAATGGTTTCATATTACCTCAATCTAGACCATAATCAGTTAAAGTGTTTATTACATGATATGTATGTACTAGCTGAGATGATGCGTGAATAAGCATAGGGGGTTTGGTCAATAGTACTACAAAATGGCAAGGTTCGGTCAAACCCTAGTCGCATAATAAGATTATTAATTTCGTAGGTAAACAATAACTTCAAGGATCAAGACAACTAAAATCGGATAGCAAGGTCACACACCTGTAGATGGCAGCAACAAGGAAATACACACAAATAAGGGTTTTTAACATAATACAATACATCCGATGGAAAAATGAATCAGGTAGGTGATCACAATCGATTACTATAATTTTAATACGACAACAATACATATAATTTAAGCAAGCTTTCAAGAGCATAAACATGAATATAATTCAGCTCAACATTAGTAGGAATAATGCTAGTATTTGACTTTAAATGCAAGAAAATCTAGGTGTTGTAAAAAAATAGGACCATAGAAAGAATTACTTAAAACATCCTACCTCGAACCGTTTGTCGAAAACCTTCTCGCTTCGATTTTACTCCAGCCGTCTCACTCTCCGCCTCATTTGTCTCTTCAGGTCGGCCAACAAAGAGAGAGGGATGTGAGAGAGAAGGTCGAGAGAGCGAGAGAAGAGAGAGAAAGAAGAGACATAGAGAGATCGGATGAAGTGTAGAAAAGAAGAGGCCGACTGCTTCTATATTTTTTGGCATAGCCCATAGGAGTCCTGCTCTTGATAGGACTATGGGCACTCTCCCCTAATCCCATTCACATTGATCCTCATCTTAAATTAGGCCTATCTAAAAGCAAACGTCTTCTCCCATGTTAAATCTTTGGTGCCCAAAAAGAAACCTCACTCGAGGGGCTACTAATCTATTGTCCATCTAACTCCTCATCTAATCCTACTCTAACTCTAAGTGTATCTCGTCCAAGTTGAGTTGATCCACACCTCTGTAATTTAAACTCCAACGCCAGACATTCTTCTAGACATGCTAAAGGAGTCGTGTTCTAGGTTAGCCGATCATGCTACCCTTCCCCAATCCTACTTCAAGTAATAATCCACGATAACTCGTATCAAGCTTGTCCAGCCAGCATTTACAAGAGTCCAATCCAATCCCAGTTTCCTAGTATAGGATGTCAACAACAAGTTTTTTCTTTGTAAAATTTTGATGAAAATGTGACATACTGTAGATATATGATAAAAAAACCGTACGGAGAGCTAATACTTTAGCTAACAATAGAGGAATTATTTTTCCTCTATTTTGAGTTATAGCTAGGTTATCCACTTGAATACAATATGAATCAAACAATTAAATTTTAAATTAAACCAAGACAAATTAAATTGTGAAAATTAAATCATGGTTCTATTAAAAGAAAAAAAATCTCAAATCATGAGGGGGCATTCCGAGAATCGAACTAGAGACCTCTCGCACCCAAAGCGAGAATCATACCACTAGACCAAATGCCCTAATGCACGTGCATAATCTTGTAGACATTAGAATGCATGTTATTCTGGTTTAAAAACCAAGTGGCATTTGTGAAGTCAAAATTGTACAGGAGGGGCTGCTAATGCTAGCCAAGTATTATTAACTGGTGGGCCTAGGTCTTTAAGAAATTTAGGGTATACTCTCACTGCACGTGCAATGTAATCATAATATACTGTTAACTAACCTTTGATTCATTATTCTGTTTAACTTTTTCTATCCTTTCATTTAATCCATTATAATTATAATTTCTTAATAAACGCATAGATTAAAGAAATAATGTGCATCATATGTGTGATGAATCCCCAGGTTTGAATAATTCAAAAAATTTAATGGGGGACAGAAGGAGTTTGTATTACCATTTGAAAGCCTATTGGCTTGATTAAAACATTGGAAACCTTCAAATTCTCAATTTCAGCTTCTGATCGGGTGAAGATGTATATGGTCAGTGGAAACTAATACTCTGTAGATATATATTTTTTTGAGATAATACTCTATAGATAAGTTAGTGATATGCTTTTGATTTACTTTACAAACCCTTTATGAATGCTAAGTTATTGAAAGTTTCTATTGCCTGATCCCTAATCTTTCACTTTAACTTCTTTTCTATCCTTTCATTTCCTTATTCATAGTATATATAAGCTTTGCTAAGTTGAACTTTCTTGAAAGATGTGTCCCAAGGTCCTGGAAATTTCCATGAAAAATGTTAAGACATCTACATTCATATCATCTTTATGTTCATTCCTGAGTAACGCAATATACAGCTCGAAAATAACTTGAGTGAGATTTCAAGTGACACACTCTAAAAACATAATAAGAAATGTCACCTTGTAGCAAGTTAATCGTGTTAACCAAAAATAGCAATTTTCTTCCCTTCATTCTAAGTTTTCATCTTGAGTAGGCATGCTAAAAATAGTCTTAAATAAAATGTCTAATGTCAAACAAAAATCATGAGGGGCATTCCGAGAATCGAACTCAGGACCTCTTGCACCCAAAGCAAGAATCATACCACTAGACCAAATGCCCTATATATTTACAAAACGTGGTCAAAAGAACCTAAGCTAATTTAGGTCCACAAACCAGGTTGGGGCAGTAAAGTCAAAGATTATGCAGAGGCGGTCGGTACTGCTTAAGCAGATCATAAATGTACTCTGTGCAATAATCTCACTGGACCTGAGAAGTTACCTCATTTTATTATTACCGGGTCTCTAAGTCTTCACATTACCTTCTTTTCTATCGTTCCATTTAGTTATGCATAATATTTGTAACATTTCAAAGATGAAATAATTAAGATTGTAGGTTAATCCTGATGTCATAATATTAGTTTTTTTTTAAGTTGGACTTGGAGAGTAAAGCCAGTGTTGAATTAGATGGTTGAGTGAGAAACATCCAGAATGACATTTAAAATGACACTGTGGAAACATGAAACAAAATGAATTGTTTCAAAGCCAGCTCAAAACTGTCCTAGACAGAGAGAGCTATTATTTTTTCCATGGTGCTGAGACTATTTAAGTAGTGTTTTTCAGTGATAAGAAATCATGTGGATATCAGAGTTGTCCTATGGACATGATGTCTATTAAACCTGAGTAGAAATATGTGTTTCAAGCACATCCCATAGTAAAATTATATCATAAGAGTCTTGCAATTTTGTATGTGCTGTAAACATTTCAAACTGGAGAATTTTTTTAATATACAAAACCAATGTTGAATTCCTAATGTTGAAGGCAACAGATAAAGAGATTGCTATCACTAGCTACATAAATGTTGTAAATTTCCGAGGAGTGATCGAATTAAAATTTTTTAGAGACATTTTGAACTGGAATATCTATTATCAAATTGCATTTATTCCCTTGGATATGTATTACTTGCTTGCATTTTTGAAGAAAAACTGGAAACAAAAATTACATGAATTATATAAATATATATATATATATATACGCACACACATATGTATATACATCTAAATAACCCTGAGCAATATTTACAATCATGAATAACTTCAGTGAAATTGGGAGACACTCTAGACATATGTTCGGAAAATCTTTACAATGAGTTAATACTTTAGTTAACAGCAGAAGAATTATTTCTCATCTGTTTTCTTGTTAGAGCTAGATAAAAAGCTCAAATAATATGTGGACAGAAGTCACAGAACAGCTGCACTTTAAAACTTATCTAAGATCAAATAAAGTTTCAACATTACTTCATGATTCATAAGAAAAAAAGAAACTCAAATCATGAGGAGCATTCCAAAGCAAGAATCATACCACTAGCCAAATGCCCTATTTTGTTTGTATAATGTGGAGATTTGAACGTGGACTGATTTAGGTACAAAATCAATGTCGGAGCACTAAAGTCAAAGATCATGTAAAGGGGTTTGGTACTGCTAGGCAAATATATTCTCCCTCCATCCCACATTAATAGTCCTATATGATTTTTCAAAATGTCCTAAAATTTGTTCATTTTAAAAATCCATATATGAATATTTATGCGGGATGAAAAATATATTAAGTGGCTTAGTCAGATCCTATTTTTGTTTCTTTTGTTCAGTCAGGCTTAACATAATTGTAAACGCACTCTTTACAATAATCACACTGACCATGCTAAACTATTGCAAGTTACTATTGCTTGCTCTGCAAATCTTCTCTTTACTTTCTTTTCTACTTCATAGTTATTTTCTCATTCATAGAATATCTTTTTTATTTTCTCATTCACAGTAGCTGAAAAACGTTCTTAGGTGAAAGAATTGAGATTGGGGCTTAGGCATGATGTTACAATATAAGCTTTTCTAAAGAGAATTTAGTGATTGAAGCTGGTGTTGGATGTATTGATTACTGAAGAACATCAACGATTAAATTTAAAATGACACTCTGAGAGCACAGTTTATTTACAGCCAGCTCAAAACTGTCTGAAGCAGAGGAAGGAGTAATTATTTCCTTCGTGCTCAAACTATTAGTGTTGTGGTTTTCAGTGATAAGAAATCATGTGGATGCATTTGCCCTTCAGCGATAAAAACCATGTGGAAGAAATCATGTCCATCAAACTTATAACATTTACAGAATGCACATGCCATATAAATCATACCATCAGAGTATTACAATTTATATGTTTTGTAAACATTTCAAACTGAATAATTTTAAATATACAAAATCAATTTTGGAGTTCCAAAGGGGAAGATAACAGAGGATGGGATTGGTACTGCTAACTATGTAAATTTTCCAAAATTGGAGATGAGGACTCAATTGAAATTAAAAGTGAGTAATTTTTTGCATTCAAGAATAACTTCAAGGCAATGAAAGTGACACACTCTAAGTATAAGATTAAGGAAGCCTTGTATACCACTCAATATTGTTAACAGTAGACAAAAATTCCTTTACTATGTTTAAAGCCAGCTTATCGGCTCAAATAATGTGTGGATAAAACAGTTGCATTTTAAAATTAATCTAGGATAAAATAAATTGCCAAACTCAAGTTATTAACCTTTCAACCAAAATATAAAATAATGAGGGGCATTCCAAGAACCAAACTCAGGACCTCTCGCACCCAAAGCGAGAATCATACCACTAGACCAAATGCCCTAGCTAGTACATGTGCATAAACCTGGTAGACTTTAGAATGTATGGTTCTGGTTCAAAAACTAAGTTGGAGGCCTGGGGTCAACAATTATACAGATGAGATTGGTATTTTTGTAATGCTAGCTAGCAATAATTTAGTTGTGAAACTTGTGTTGACCAATTTCTATAATCTGACTGTGTCACAATCTTACTTGGCATGCATAGTAATCATTATTTATTGTTACCTGACTTGTAATTCCTCATTTTGTTCACCTTTTTTACTATCCTTTCAAGTACTCATTTATAGTTTCCGAGAAGGTGCATAGATGCAAGTAATCAGTTGGGACTTTAGGAAAACCACCAAAGAAATTTTAATTTACTCTATGGAAACAGTGGTTCACAGCCAGCTAAAAATTGTCTTAAACCGAGCAAAAAATTATATTGTCCTTTATTTTTTTAAGGATTGTGTTTTCCTTCATGCTGAAACTATTGTAGTTGTGTTTGTTCATTTGGACTTTAATTTTTGGTTTCAAACCTTCACTACAGATTTGTTTCAATGTCCTGGGCTGGGATGCTGGGTGGTCTATCCAAAGAAGAACAATAGTGTTCTTTACTCGAAGTTGGTATCAAGCAGTTGAAAGATACTTGAGCGTAAACCAAAGTCTTCTCAGTACAATGGGTAATAATTTGGGCACTTGAAAGAGCTTCGCTCATTATGTTTCCGGATGAGCTATAATTAAGTGACACCCTAAAACATAAAGAGTCATTTTGTAGGCAGCCAAATCCTGTCATAAACAATAGGAGAAATTTTCTTCCCCTCGTTATTCTATTTCATCTAAATTTTAAGCTCCAGTAATCATGTGCATATTAAAAATAGTCGGACGATAAAATATCTTTAGTAAACAAAAAACATGATGGGCATTCCGAGAATCGAAATCGGGACCTCTCATTTCCAAAGCTAGAATCATATTACTAGACCAATATATTGTGGTGATTAGAAGCTAAAATAATACAGGTAAAAAAGCAATGTTGAAAAGTAAAGTTAAGGACCATTTGGGGGGTGGTACTTCCAGGGAAATATTCAGTCCCTCTGTCCCACATTAGTAATCCTATTTGGTTTTTCAAATGAGCTAATTAATGGGAGCATTAATACAGGATGCAGGAGGTATTAAGTGGCTTAACCAGATCATTTTTTTTTTTGGTTTTTCCGAAACCAGGCTAAGTTATCGCAAGTTACCATTACCTGATCTCTAATTCTTCTTGTAGCCAGTCTGCCGAGACCGCCCGCCATTTCCTCCAGGTCTGAATTCGAGTACTTTGGATTAAAAGGCTTATATTATTGTGATTAGCTACATGATGATGATAAACTTATAAGAAATTAGGTTCTGTATAATTTTGGACTCACCTTCTCTATTAATACTGCAGAAGGAGAGGGAAGCATAAGAAGAAATTGTGGAAAGTGGGAAGCTAGTTTGCAAGCAAAGCCATGTGCTTGTGAATACAGATGAAGATGCATCCAAATGGATATTTGTTCTGAGCACATCCAGGAAACTATCTGTGGGAGAGGTGAACACCAGGTTTAGCGTTGCATTCTAGTATCTAAATAGATTGCTGTATCACTTTCGTCTTATTTTCGTACTGCTTCCGTCTCTGTTCCTTTTCCGATTCAAGATCAAGTGGCGAAGCAAATTCCATCGGCTAATGCATGTTGTTGGCCAAATTTACAGAAGAAAAAGGGTACATTTCAGCATTCAAGTTGTTAATCTGTCCCCAAGGCTTAACCCTGTACCCTTTGCTCCCATTCCATCACCCCGCGGTCCCAGCCCAAACGTTAGGCTCTCCCCCAGGCTTGCTTACATGGGTCTCCCCACTCCCAGAATGGTTGCTGCAAAGTAGGCTTTGTTGACTTATCATTTGCTTCTTAGATCAGACACCAAATTGGGCCAGTATTTTCTTGGATCCAAGAAAGATTTTATGACACTTTAGAAAGCGCAATGGACCTTAGTAAATTCCTTGAATTCTTTAGGGATATATCATTTCATTTTCTGCTTCAATGAAACCAAGATGGTGGTCACTGGAGTTGTAATAGCAATTCTTTCAGCAAATGGGAATGTCATTTGTAAAATGCTTACATCAAATGATGTTTTTAAATCTCTTTTTATATTTCCTGTGAGTCTAAACTTTAAAATGCTTCAAGTACTGACTGTAATCCAGAATTCAGTGATGCTAAATCATGGTCTGATCAAGCTTAGACAGTTAAGTATTTTGTCCTGTTAATTCGTTACAAGTAACCGCCATAATAATGGACAAAAACGTGATGGACCGTAGTTGTTGATAGTCTGATTGCTCATGTCAGGCGTTGGAAATGTTGACTGTTAAATCGAATAAGAAAGCTGGAGCATGTCTGCTGCCTCTGTAATACCTGGCAGTTGGTATAGCCAGGTGTGGCTTTGGTTGCCGGATGTAGCTTGGCTGAACCCAAGTGGAGGCCACCCCGACTCCTATGCCAAGCCAGAAGTTCCTTCCTGTATCACCTCAGCCCAAAACTCCAGGCCAGTAGAAACAGAGGCAGCGGTGGCTTCCGGCGAACCTTTGGCATCCATTGATATCCGGCGATTCTCAGCAAGCTCAACGACTTCCGGCGACCTCGACGGCAACTCCGGCGAATGCGACGATTCCGGCAGCTGGTTTGAAAGAGAGGAATGATGGGTATACAGTAAAGAGGTGACAACTCCGGTTATCTCGAGCGCTGCCGGCGACGACTGCGAGCTTCGGCGATGACAATTCCGACAAGCCAACGACTCTCCGACGACCTCCGGCGAACGGCGAATCGTCATCGTCGGCGCACGAGGTAGGATCCCATAACCCTCATCAAGCTTTGATATTTTTTTGAGTTCTTCGTCGAGGGAGGTGATGGGGACGTCGAAGGAGGAAAGGGCCGACGGCGAGTCAATGGGGGGTCGAATCGACCTCCGCCAGGCCGCTGGCCACGGTGGAGGAAGCAAATGCAGCAGCTTTATGCTGCTGCCGGACTATTTTTTTGCCCCAAATCTGCTGGATCACGAGCAAACGGCGAGGGGAGTCGAGGAATAAAAGGGGAGGAAGTGTCGCCTAGCCGGTGGCAGTGTGACGACGGCCGCTGCACTCAGACTATCGACCAGAAGACGACTGGTCTGGTCCAATCACAAAGCCGGACCGGGCCGGTCCATTGTTAGACCAAACCCAATCCAGTAAATCACTTGGGCCAGGCAGATCGAACCCGGTTCGGTCCAGATATAAACTAAACCCGGTTCAACAAATAAATCCGGTTCACTTATAGATCGAACCCGGTTCAAACTTAGACCAAATTCGGTTCATACTCAGACCGGTTCCGGTCCAAGAAATAAACCCGGTTTAGGTTTTGAACTACCGGTGGACCTCAACTGACAGTTAAAAATGCCTACAACTAACGGTCGAACTCGACTGTCTGTGTATTTATGTGCAGCGTGGTACATACAGAGCCAGGTTGGTACATAGGCTCCTGTTATCAATTTTGGGCTGTTTAATAAATAATTTCAAGCCCTAACTGGCATGTTATTGGTATGTGGTTGTGTTTTTATATCTAAGGGCATTTGTCCCTCATTTTATGCTGACTGATAGCTAAGGACTTAAATAGTAAAGAAAAACCCGACTAATAAACCTAGATGGTTTAGAGACAATCATTTTATGAAAGATAATAAAATGATGGCTTGAGGGCTGAGGTTGAGGGTTGGGAAGAACCTAATCAAGATAAAGACTAAAATACCTTTAGGATTGGGAGTCAGTGTATGAGTGTGAGTGACTTCCGATCAAGCGACCGAATGACTATTAAGTCAAAGGTCAGGCTATCTGTTGAGCTATTGAGCCAACAGTTGTGAATGGTATGTTATAACTCTAAGAAGGGTTCATACTAGTAATACAGTGATACCTGTTAAGGATCACAAGGTATAGATTGGGGTGGTGTTGCATATTCCGACTAGTGGAAGCTCTACCGTCTGTATCTCTCTATGGATTTTAGAGAGCATTCACATCTTTCGACTGGTGGAAGCTCTGTGTCATGGTACCTAATAAAGACCAACTTTTATTGGCCAGGCTTAAGCTGTTATATCTCTCTATGGATTTTAGAGAGAGCATTTACATGTTATTTTGGCCCATGTTTGCATCTTTCTATGGATTTTAGAGAGAGCATTAAATATTCTATTGGCCAGGCTTAAGCTCTTACCTCTTCTCTGTGGATTTTAGAGAGAGCGTGCTTATTCTCTATGGATTTTAGAGAGAGCTTTGCATCTTCCCAAGTGGAAGCTCTGCACACATCCTAAGCCATAGTTTCCAGGTGGATTACTGTGCACATTGGAGATGTTAGCATCCTAGAAGGCTACGTTTCCCGACCCACATCGAGTCTAGGAGCTGATGTGGAGCCAGACCCTTCCGACGACCATACCTTTTAAGGTAAGGAATGGGCGAGGCAGTCACCCTTGAGGGATTCAGGGCGTGCCCTGCTTACCGGTATTTACTAGATTGATAGTCACGGTGTTTTCGTGCTGTCTGTCATGTAGGTATGACATTCAGTGAGTCTGTCTATATGGGACAAAGACTTAATTATTGAACTTGAACTTGGGAAGCAATAAAAGACTTGCTTGAAAGATTAATAAAAGATTCAAGTGAAATCCTGTAATAGATTGCATAATATGTTAATGCAAATCCTCGTTTATTATAATGTTGATGACTGTGTTATGGTATCCCACTGAGTATTTTTATACTCAGCATCCTTATGTGATGTAGGTGTTACTGTGGAGGATTGACTTCACGTGCACTTGGGAGCTAGGTGGCGAGGACGATCAGATTGCTGAGCATATCTACTACTTCGGGTTTGTTCTAGATCTTGTATTATTTCTAGTTTATTTTGAGATGGATGACAGACTTGCACTTAGAGGACTTGCGTTGGTTTAATTGACTTTGCATCTTATAATACTATATGTATATATAGTTTTATATCTATATTTGTGAACCCCAGTTTTCACGGCCTAGATGCTTAGTCGAAAATTTTTCAACTCATGATTTATCGTATAGAGGAGTAATCCTCTGATTTTCTGCTACAACTCTGATTTAAAAATGGTTTTAAAAACCCGGGCCGTGACAGTTGGTATCAGAGCATAACGTTTATCTGCAAGTCTGGAAGTCCTCTTAGGATATATCTAGTTATAGTTGTGGTTGTGGGTAGAAGTAGTGATAAGTGTTCTCATCCTGTAGATTGAGATGGCACCGCGTAAGAGAAACATCCGGACAGTGAAAATTTTGGATATTGGCAGAAGTAAAGATAGAGAATGCCAGGCAGAAGAATCTCTACCTCCTCATCAGATCTCCCATGAGGAGTCTATGGAAAGCAGTGGGGGACCACGGAAAACTTGGGAGGTGTCGGTGATGGGGATGTAATGGAAATGATTAGGGATCTAGCACAAACAGTGCAAGCTCAAGTGAAACATCATCCTGAAACATCGTCCTGATGCCAGGAAGAAAGCAGAGAAATAAAAGATAGCTCATCTGAAATTGTTCCAGGCAATGGCTCCAGCTTTCATGGGGAAAGAAACTACAGAAAAGGCTGGGAGTTGGGTAAAAGCTATTGAGAAGATTTTCGAATCTATCTCGGCGGAGGATGATAGTAAAGTTCGAATGACAACTTTTATTTTGACAGAAAATGCGGATCACTGGTGGAGTTCTGCCAAGCGCACCTTCTTTAAAGATCGAAAAGTTGAAGAGATTTCCTGGGAGGAATTCTTAAAAGTTTTTAAGGGGAAATATTTTTCGAGCCACATTCGGAAAGAGAAGATGCGTGAATTCTTGGGTCTTAGGCAAGGTAATATGACCGTGCTGGACTATGACAATAAGTTTGTAGAGTTGGAGCGTTTCACCCCCAAGATGGAGGATGATGGTGAAAGAATGGAGAAGTTCATTTATGGACTTAGAGCTGGGCTGCGAGAGAAAGTCGTGGGAGCCCAAACTACATCTTTTGCTGACGCTGTGGAGCAGGCGTATATTTTTGAGAAGAACCAGGACAGGAGAAGGCTAATACTGGTGTGGCCGAGAATGATTTTGGATCAAAGGCTAAGAGACTAAGAATTGATGCTGGGAATAGCAAATTTGGTCAAGGACATAACTTCCATGGTAGACAGAAGAGGGGTTTTGAGCTCAGGCGAAAAAGCTCAGGACAGTTTAATGCTGATCAGCATAGGCCATTTTTCCAGAGACCACAACCTCAACCTCAGGGGACAAGTGGTCAGTTAGAGTGTTACTCTTGTGAAAAAATTCACCCAGGGCAGATTTGTGAAGCAAATGATCGCATCTGCTTTTTCTGCCATAAAAAGGGGCACATTGCCAGGTTTTGTCCTGAAAAGCAAAAGAATGCACAACAAGGTGAAAGCATTAGGCATGCACAGGCTCGTGTTTACTTTATTACTTCTGAGGATGCTCAAAAGAATGCAGTTGTGGGAGGTATGGCTTTTATTTACAACTTGGGTGTAAAAGTTTTAATTGACCCTGGTGCAACTCATTCTTTTGTATCGGGTGTGTGTGCTTTAAGTTTAAACCACCCTTGTAGCATACTAGATTCACCTTTACTTGTGATGACCCCTGTTGGTGATATTATTAAAGTGAGTGAGTGCCTTCTAGGAGTGCCTATTTGTTTTGGAGATAAATATCTTCCAGCTGATCTTGTCTTTTTAGACATGATTGACTTTGATGTAATCCTAGGGATGGACTGGCTTTCTGTATATACTGCATTAGTGGATTGTAGGAAAAAAAGAGTAACCCTTACCATACCTGGGGAGGAATCTTTTATTTTTCAAGGAGTGAAGTCAGAAGATAATGCATGTATAATCTCAGCCTTGAAGGCGCATAAGCTTCTTATGAAGGGATGTGATGCCTATCTAGCAAATGTGATCACCTTGGAATCAGCGCAACCAAAGTTGGAAGATATACCGGTAGTGTCTCAGTTTTCTGATGTGTTCCCAGAGGAACTACCCGGTCTACCTCCCAGAAGAGAAGTTGACTTCACCATAGAGCTGTGTCCTGGAACAACACCAATGTCCAAGGCACCGTACAGGATGACTCCAGCGGAGTTGAATGAATTGAAGAAGCAATTACAAGAGTTGCTTGACAAGGGATTTATTCATCCAAGTGTCTCGCCTCGGGGAGCGCCAGTCCTGTTTGTCAAGAAGAAAGATGGTTCTCTCAGATTGTGCATCGATTACAGGATGTTGAACAAGGTGACTGTTAAAAATAAATACCCCTTTCCTCGGATAGATGATCTATTTGACCAGTTGCATTCAGCCAAAGTTTTCTCTCAAATTGACCTTCACTCGGGTTACCATCAGTTGAGGATTCGAGATGAAGACATCCCTAGGACTGCCTTTAGGACCAGGTATGGTCATTATGAATTCTTAGTAATGCCCTTTGGAGTAACCAATGCACCTGCAACCTTTATGGATTTGATGAACAGGATTTATCATCCTTGGTTAGACCAGTTTGTCATTGTCTTCGTAGATGATATCCTTATCTACTCGTCATCCTTCGAGGACCATGCAAAGCATTTGGAGCGGGTTAGACGTGTTGAGGGGACATCAGTTGTATGCCAAGTTTAGCAAGTGTAACTTTTGGCTAGAGAGCGTTAACTTCTTAGGGCATATTATTTCAAAGGATGCCATATCTGTTGATCCATCTAAGGTCGAGGCTATTGTTAATTGGGAGAGGTCAAAAACAGTCACCGAGATTAGAAGTTTTCTGTTTGGCAGGGTATTATAGACGATTCATCGAAGGTTTCTCTACTCTTGCCCTACCTTTGACCAAATTGACAAGGAAGGATGTGAAGTTTATTTGGGATGAAAAATGTGAAAACAGTTTCTTGGAGTTGAAGAATAGATTAACTAGTGCACCAATTCTTACTCTTCCTTTAGGAGAAGGGGGTTTGGTGGTGTACAGTGATGCTTCTGGAAAAGGCTTAGGTTGGGTACTCATGCAGCATGGCAAAGTTGTGGCTTATGGCTCAAGACAACTAAAGCCACATGAGAGAAACTACCCAACACATGACCTAGAGTTAGCTGCAGTGGTGTTTGCATTGATGTTGTGGAGGCACTATCTCTATGGTGTGCAGTTTGAAGTCTTTACAGATCATCAAAGTCTGTAGTATATTTTCTCTCAGAGAGATCTGAATTTGAGACAAAGGCGTTGGCTCGAGTATATCAAGGATTATGACTTCTCTTTAGCTTACCACCCTGGCAAAGCTAATGTGGTGGCAGATGCACTTAGTAGAAAATCAGAAACCCTTGCTGCCTTTATGATGATCAAAGAGTGGGAATTGCTAGAATCTATGGCAAGCCTACACATAGAACCTTTATCCAAAGGAGGGAAGTCTTTTTTGGCCAACTTTGTAGTTCAATCTAGAATTGTTAAAAAAATTATTTTAGCGCAGGCAACAGATTCAGAAGTCCAGAACTTACTCAAAAAGACAGGTTCTGTTAGAGGAGCTGATGGGGCAATTCGATTCAAAGGTCGATTGGTGGTCCCAGCTGTCTCAGAACTGCGCAGAGAATTATTAAGTGAGGCTCATCATTCCAAGTACACCATTCATCCAGGTGGGACAAAGATGTTCAAAGATTTGAAGCGTAACTTCTGGTGGGATGGAATGAAGATGGATATTGGTTAGTTTGTAACCAGATGTCTCACTTGTCAGCAAGTTAAAGCAGAGCACCAGAAACCTGGAGGACTTTTGCAGCCACTAGAGATTCCTCAATGAAAGTGGGAACACATTACCATGGATTTTGTAGTAGGCTTACCTCCTACCCAGAAGAAGCATAATGCTATTTGGGTGATAGTAGACCGGTTGACCAAGTTTGCACACTTCTTACCAATTCGGTGGAAGCAGACTCCGGAAAGCTTGACTCAGCTCTATATCCGAGAAATTGTGAGATTGCATGGTGCCTCTCTCTCCATAGTGTCTGATAGGGATCCTAGATTCACGTCACGCTATTGGAGGAGTATACAAGATGCTTTGGGCACTGCACTCAATTTCAGCACAGCATATCACCCTCAGTCTGATGGACAATCAGAAAGGACGATTCTGACTTTGGAGGACATGCTCAGAGCATGCATGTTGGATTGGAAAGGTAATTGGGATGACCATTTACCGTTGACTGAATTTGCCTACAACAACAGCTACCAATCTAGTATTGAGATGGCCCCATATGAAGCTCTCTATGGACGTCCCTGTAGATCTCCGACTTGTTGGAATGAAGTCGGTGAGAAAGTAATGATCAAGTCAGAGATGCTTCAATTGTGTGCTAACAAGGTGAAATTCATTCGGGAAAAGCTTCGGTTGGCCCAGGAGCGGCAGAAACACTATGCAAATAGAAGGTGTAGAGATCTTGATTTTGAAATTGCTGACCATGTTTTCTTAAACGTCTCACCCACGCATGGAGTTTTGCGTTTTGGTAAGAAAGGAAAATTAAGTCCTCGGTTTGTAGGTCCTTTTGAAATCATTGAACGGATTGGTAACTCAGCTTATCAACTTGCTTTGCCTCTTAATCTGAATCAGGTGCATAATGTGTTTCATGTCTCAAAGTTGAGAAAGTACTGTCGGGATGATGCACATGTGGTTGACTATTCCATGGTGGAACTAAAACCTGACTTGACCTACGAAGTAAAATCGATCAGGATTAAGGATCGAAGAAATCAGGTACTCAGGAATAGAGTGATTCCGTTAGTCTTGGTTCAGTGGTACAATGATAAGTTTGAGAAAAATACTTGGGAGACTGAAAAAGAAATGCAGTGTGCTTACCCAGAGTTGTTCAGGGAAGAATCTACCTGAATTTTGGGGACAAAATTCTTTTAAGGAGGGAAGAATGTAATACCTGGCAGTTGGTATAGCCAGGTGTGGCTTGGGTTGCCAGATGTAGCTTGGCTGAACCCAAGTGGAGGCCACCCCGACTCCTATGCCAAGCCAGAAGTTCCTTCCTGTTTCACCTCAGCCCAAAACTCCAGGCCAGTAGAAACAGAGGCAGCGGTGGCTTCCGGCGAACCTTTGGCATCCATTGATATCCGGCGATTCCCGGCGAGCTCGACGACTTTCGACGACCCAAGCAACCTCCGGCGACCTCGACGGCAACTCCGGCTACTACGACGATTCCTGCAGCTGGTTTGAAAGAGAGGAATGATGGGTGTACAGTAAAGAGGTGACAGCTCCGGTTATCTCGAGCGATGCCGGCGACGACTGTGATCTTCGGCGACGATGATTCCGACAAGCCAACGACTCTCTGACGACCTCCGGCGAGCGACAGATCATCATATTCGCCGCACGAGGTAGGATCCCATAACCCTCATGAAGCTTTGATATTTTTTTTTGAGTTCTTCGTCGAGGGAGGTGATGGGGACGTCGAAGGAGGAGGAAAGGGCCGACGGCGGGTCAACGAGGGGTCGAATCGACCTCCGCTAGGCCGCCGGCCACGGTGGAGGAAGCAAATGCAACAGCTTTATGCTGCTGCCAGACTATTTTTTTGCCCCAAATCTGCTGGACCATGGGCAAACGGCGAGGGGAGTCGAGGAATAAAAGGGGAGGAAGTGTTGCCTGGCCGGTGGCAGTGCGACGGCGGCCGTCTTGGCGGCCGCTACCCTCAGACGACCAACCAGTCGTCTTCCTGAGGAAGACGAATGGTCTGGTCCAATGACAAAGCCGGACCGGGCCGGTCCATTATTAGACCAAACCCGGTCCAGTAAATCACTTGGGTCAGGCAGATAGAATCCGGTTCGGTCCAGATATAAACTAAACCCGGTTCAACAAATAAATCCGGTTCACTTATAGACTGAACCCGGTTCATACTTAGACCAAATCCGGTTCATACTCGGACCAGTTCCGGTCCAAGAAAAAAACCCGGTTTATAAGCCGGTTTAGGTTTTGAACTGCCGGTGGACCTCAACCGACAGTTAAAAATGCCTACAACGGACGGTCGAACTCGATTGTCTGTGTATTTATGTGCAGCGTGGTACATACAGAGTCAGGTTGGTACATAGGCTCTTGTTATAGATTTTGGGCTGTTTAATAAATAATTTCAAGCCCTAACTGGCATGTTATTGGTATGTGGTTGTGTTTTTATATCTAAGGGCATTTGTCCCTGATTTTATGCTGACTGATAGCTAAGGACTTAAATGGTAAAGAAAAACCCGACTAATAAACCGAGATGGTTTTGAGACATAATCATTTTATGAAACATAATAAAATGATGACTTGAGGGCTGAGCTTGAGGGTTGGGAAGAACCTAATCAAGATAAAGACTAAAATGCCCTTGGGATTGGGAGTCAGTGTATGAGTGTGAGTGACTTCCGATCAAGCGACCGAATGACTATTAAGTCAAAGGTCAGGCTATCTGTTGAGCTATTGAGCCAACAGTTGTGAATGGTATGTTATAACTCTAAGAAGGGTTCATACTAGTAATACCGTGATACCTGTTAAGGATCACAAGGTATAGATTGGGGTGGTGTTGCATATTCCGACTGGTGGAAGCTCTACCGTCTGTATCTCTCTATAGATTTTAGAGAGCATTCACATCTTCCTACTGGTGGAAGCTCTGTGTCATGGTACCTAATAAGGACCAACTTCTATTGGCCAGGCTTAAGCTGTTATATCTCTCTATGGATTTTAGAGAGGGCATTTACATGTTATTTTGGCCCATGTTTGCATCTTTCTATGGATTTTAGAGAGAGCATTACATATTCTATTGGCCAGGCTTAAGCTGTTACCTCGTCTCTATGGATTTTAGAGAGGGCGTGCTTATTCTCGATGGATTTTAGAGAGAGATTTTGCATCTTCCTAAGTGGAAGCTCTGCACACATCCTGAGCCATAGTTGCCGGGTGGATTACTTTGCACATTGGAGACGTTAGCATCCTAGAAGGCTACGTTTCCCGACCCACATCGAGTCCAGGAGCTGATGTGGAGCCAGACCCTTCCGACGGTCATACCTTTTAAGGTAATGAATGGGCGAGGCAGTCACCCTTGAGGGATTCAGGGCGTGCCGGGATTACCGGTATTAATCGGAATGATCGTCACAGTGTTTTTGTGCTGTCTGTCATGTAGGTATGACATTCAGTGAGTCTGTTTATATGGGACAAAGACTTAATTATTGAACTTGAACTTGGGAAGCAATAAAAAACTTGCATGAAAGATTAATAAAAGATTCAAGTGAAATCCTGTAATAGGTTGCATAGTATATTAATGCAAATCCTGATTTATTATAATGTTGATGACTGTGTTATGGTATCCCACTGAGTATTTTTATACTGAGTATCCTTATGTGATGTAGGTGCTGCTGTGGAGGATTGACTTCACGTGCACTTGGGAGCTAGGTGTTGAGGACGATCAGATTGCTGAGCATATCTTCTACTTCGGGTTTGTTCTACATCTTGTATTAAGGCGTGAGCGCCAACTATTTCTAGTTTATTTTGAGATGGATGACAGACTTGCACTTAGAGGACTTGCGTTGGTTTAATCGACTTTGCATCTTGTAATACTATATGTATATATGGTTTTATATAGATATTTGCGAACCCCAGTTTTCACGGCCTCGATGCTTAGTCGAAAATTTTTCAACTCATGATTTATCGTATAGAGGAGTAATCCTCTGATTTTCTGCTACAACTCTGATTTAAAAATAGTTTTAAAAACTTGGGCCGTGATAGCCTCATTAGGAGATTACCGATTATCCGTTTTCCTTTTTGTACCTAATTTTTCTTAAGAATAAAGAAGGCCAGAATTTGGACTCTGATGGCTGCTGACCTTATCTTAACACCGAAGAAAAGAAACGAACTATGATTTTCAGTATCATCCGAAAAAGAAATTCAGAAAGAATGAACGTGGTAGACTTGTAATGTAGAATCTGGACGGGCATCACGCAGGAGGAAGCCCCCAAGCATCTTCTTGAGGCAGCAAAATTGGTCCTAGCTAGATCCTAGAGCCTACCTTCCTCATAAAAAATATCGATTTTCTTTTCTTGAGAAAAAAACATTTGTTTTGATCTTTCTTCTTATGCAAAATAATTAGAACCCATTCCTCTAAAAACTAAAATTATTAATTCTCTTGTTTAATTTGAGAAGGTTAAAGGTTTCGAATGCACAGGTAAGTCATTCCTTTATGCTTTACCCCCTCGCCCTTCCTCATTTATAATTACTACATACTCTTTTGAAAAAACAAAGAACTTTACAGATATCTTCTTCAATTAGAAGTATCAAGTACCCAACAGAAATTCTCATTAGGCTCAAATCCTAGGTTTATTAGAGAGGATAACATAGCTCCTTGATTGTGATATTTTTTTTTACTTATTTTACTCGCAATCACACGAGCCTAGTTATAGACTAGGAGCTACGAGGTCGAATGCAAAGGACGTGGTTTAATTTAACCTAGTTATAAATTAAGCTTAACTAATTCTAATAAAGGAATTTGATAAGTTAAATAAAAATAAAGAAATAAACTCTAACAAGAAATCTAATGTACGAAAATACTAATGCTGCGAATCCATCTCTAAACAAGTAATTACTACTCGCAATTATTATTAACGCACAAGTTGATATGACAAGGGAACTACGTGTTCTTGGTTCGACACACGAGTTACGAATGAATACACTAAATGTTCTTGGTTGGACATAAATAATTTATTCAATGAAAATTAATTCAGGTAACACTATCCTTGGTGCGGCATAGTGTTAACATAAGCTTGTTCCATGGTTAGACACAAAAATTTCTCTAAGATCAAATTTCATAAATAATCACACAAGTCTCAGTTAAAGCACTAGGAGAAAATTATGAAATTGCATTAAACACATATGAAATAAATCATATCAACTATTAAATAAAACTATTAAGAGTAGCAACATATGCTTAGGGCTTTATCTAAGCCTTGATAACAAATAAGCTAGACATAGAAACGAAAAAAGAAACAACCTGTTTAGAATGGGAATTCATGGCGTATGCAAACAGTTTCTTGACTGCAACAATTATGCTCGACTGCTACAGTTCATCTGCAACAGTTCTCTTTCCTTTCTAGATGTTTTCCAATCGACCTTGCTCTCGTCTCCAACAAAACTGTCCTCCCCTCTCAAACCAAATAGTCCTCTTGTCCCTCTCTTTCTCTGCATAAAGACCTACTCCTCTCTGGAACTAGTTGACTCCTTCCCACTCGAGCAAGTTGCACAACCCTCAGAACAATCCCTCTTTCTCTCTCGAGCAAAAGAGTTCTGTTCTAGAATCCGTCCTCTCATGAGCAGCAGCACCACACTTTTTCCTCTCACTATAGTTCTTTCTATGCCCCGTCGGCCCTTCTCCTACTACTGGTCTATTTTTATAGGAGCCACAAGGGGGTCAATTTTTATAGGAACTGCAAGGCAGTCTCTTTCCATTCTAGATCCCAGTGGACAATGTCTAATTCCAAATCAGAGCACAAAATTGCATCCTTCCAATTCAAGAATGTAAATTTCCAAATCTTGGCAAAATTCCACCCCTTTTAAATCTTTGATTGAACTAAAATTGGTACTTACCATTCTAATCAAAAGCCAAAACTCAATTTTCCCAATTCGGTTCCCCAATCTGAGCTTTCCAAATCAAGGATTTCCAAATCGAGCACCTTTCTTCGTTTGTCATTGCTGGCTTATCTTGATTACGTCGTAATCATTGTCACACTGCCGAACACCCGAGCACTCTGTTTTGTTCGACTTAAACACCCGAGCTCAAGCTCGGGTGGTTTTATGTTGTTTTCTTTTCTTCAGACCGAACCCACCGCTGAACCGGTCGGTTCAAGTTTATTTCTCTTTTCTTTTTTTTTTTCACTGGGCTAAAATCCATCGCATAAACCTCATCCGTCGGATCTTCGATCTCTTCATAGAACCCGTTTGACGTGTGGCGATATGCATTTGGACTCTTGAACCTGCAATAATAAAATTAAATCTTAATTAGACGCATAATAAAATGTAAATCTATTAAATCCAATTAATACATCTAAATTAAACAATTAAGTGCATTTATTTATTAATCTTCTAATTGCTATCTTAACACTCATAACCATTAATTATCCTTATTTTTTACTTGAAATTATGACTAATATATCGGTAAAAAGGCATATAAAAATATGTATATTTTGTAGATATCACTCCTCTCTCGTGCACTCTCGTTCTTGTCTGGTTGAGTCAGACAGGTGAATGGTCATGAAGGGTCCACCAGTTGGGCCATAATGAAGTCTGAAATTAACATAAAAAAACCTTAAAGAAAATAACTAAAACTACTAATGAAGGCCGTCGCCATCCAAAGGGAGGTGGAACATCTCAGATCTTCCCAAAGAGCCGCCGCCGTGACCGAGCGCCTCGACCTTGACCTTCACCCCCTCCGGGATGACCATGGTGTCCGACGACAGGATCGTCTTTCGCCCAGCCGCACTTTGCCCATCATCGCCCCGCGAACGACACCCACTGTGGTCACCTCGCCAATCGATTTTCCGAAGACAAAGGCCGATCTCTCCCTGACGCCACCACCGCCTAGCACCATCACCCGGTATTCCGCCCAGCCGCGGTGGGGCTTCCCACAACCGCCTCCGCCGTCTTGCGAGCCCCAATACGGCCGCTTCTCCACTCCGCCCTCAGCATTCCGGTCACCTCCATCAGCCCCAGCTGCCACCACGACCTCCGCGGTCCTCTCTCCGGCGAAGTCGAGCCATCCACCGCCGCCATCGACTCTTTCCCGGACGCCGCCGCAAAAGTTCACCCTAAAGGCGGTGCCTTTCTCCGCCTCCAGCACCGTCGTGGGCGACATGGTCACCATCGGAACCCACACCGTTTCCCTATCCACTCTCTATTCGCCGAAGGAGACTCCATTAGTCCCGGCGAGCACCATCCTAGCTTCTGAAGATGCGGCTGCCCACGCCGACGGCCATCCGGACTCCTCCACCACAGCCCCGATCGACACTGCTGACATGATCGTTTTGCCATCCTCTGTCACCACCAACGACAGGATGGAGGTCCTCCAGCCCACCGCTGCCATGGCTTCCGCGGGCGTTGGTTCCGACGAAAATGTGCTGTCCGCCGCCGTATCGAGAGCTCGAGCGCTTCTGCCACTTCCTTCACGGCCACATCTGGCACACCACAGACGGCTGAAACACAGTTACTCTCAAGGCCGCTGGACCCAAAGGCCACAGCGACCTCGCCGACTCCACCCCAAGCTCGGATTTTTTCGACGCCTACGGTCGCCACGACGCCGCCCAAAGCTGTGCCGCCGCCTCTGCCTCCTTGGCCAGCATCGCCACCCAGGCGAGCACGGCCGGACACAGCAGTCCAGCGAGTTCCAGCGCTGGATGTATTCTCCACTTCCTCATGGTTCCCAGGTGTTCGACGGAATTTCCCATCCGGATTCTCTCATCTACACCGCCTTCAACCATGACAAATTTGGTTTCTTGCCCGAGGGATGTCTCCGGAACCTTGCCGGCTCGGGGGTTGCTATCCACGAACACAGGTTGGGTGCTGTAAGTGTGAATGCTAGAGAGGTAATTATACACACGACTGTTTGTTTGGCTGATGTTCTAAGTGCGCCATCCGATTTTTTTCCGTTGACGGTAAATTCCCACAAGCATCTCCCTATTGCTGGTCGCACTAGTGGGGGTCTCTTCAAGTGTAAAGGGAGGGCTAAAAATCATGAGGTTCTCAATTGCAGATTGCCAGATCGACTTTTGCGGCCAACTATGCTGAAGGCAGCAGGAATTGCAGTAGCTCTTCCTGCAGTACCAAATTCTGAGCCAGTTGTCGGTGTTCGAGTTGGTCTGGTCGATAACAAATTTATTGTCAATCCTACTACTAAAGTGATGGAAGGTTCAGAACTGAACTTAATGCTTGCTGGGGCATTACAGCCTGTGTTTGGATTATTGAGTTTCTGCTGTTCAGAGAGCCAGAAGGAAATTGCATTATTACTTGGGCAAATTGTTGCAACTGAATCTGATTGCAAGGTGCATATGGTTCAGAGAGGTGTTGTAAAGCCACTTAGTGACATGCTCCAATCTACAAATGGACAGCTCAGGGAGATATCAGAAATTGCTCTTCGAAGATTGGCACAGGATTCCCATAACCAGACCGGAATTGCCCACAAGGGTGGTTTAATACCATTGCTGAAATTTCTTGACTCCAAAAATGGGTCTTTACAGTTCAATGCTGCAATTGGTGGAGTAGGAAAAATGGTGCTTATTGTGGAACTGATCAACAAGGTTGTCAAGGCTCATGGTGGTTTATCTGTCTTTGCTGATGGGGGTGGAAATTTGGGATTGGCCCCAGGCAACTTGCCGGCAGTATATAAAAGCATTAAGAAGGCAGGAGGCCTCTGTATTGCGGACGAAGTTCAAGCTGGCTCTGCACATACGGGATTTGAAGCTCATCGTGTTGTGTCTGACATAATCATAATGGCAAAAGATATTGGCAATGGGATTCCGATTGCAGCTGTGGTCACCACTCCTGCGATTACTCAGGTCTTGACACAGAGAAGCTACATCAACACTTTTGGTGGAAACCCTGTTTGTACCGGATCAACTTTACTTGAACACACTACATGCACAGCAACCAATTCAATGGGAGAGAATTCTTTAGCAAGCAGTCAACTGTCCCACTTGGCGGTTGAAAATGAACTTTTGGTTTCTGCAGAACTGCGCTTCGTTACTTGGCCGCCTTGAGGACAAGGCGGTAGCGGAAGCGTGGTGGAATGTTGTGAACGTGTTGTAATCAGTCTAGGAAGATGAAGAGTCAGTCTAGGAATATGAAAAGGTCAAGAATGTTGTAATCAGTCTAGGAAGATGAAGAGTCAGTCTAGGAATATGAAAAGTCACATCTTGTAATCAGTCTTGGAAGACGCGCCTCTCCTTCCTTATAAGGAGGACGTCTTCCTCCTTCTGGGTATGCAATATGAATTGATTTCTCTCTACTATTTCTTCCTTGTCTTCCTCCCTTTCTCCGACCATGATACCTGGCCCTGTTCGTGTCCCATACTGGGACACAACTTCCAAGACTGATTACAAGATGTGACTTTTCATATTCCTAGACTGACTCTTCATCTTCCTAGACTGATTACAACATTCCTGACCTTTTCATATTCCTAGACTGACTCTTCATCTTCCTAGACTGATTACAACACGTTCACAACACCTTCCAATTCCAGTTTCAAATCCGAAATCCAAGCACATCCAAATCTGCAGCTATCCATATTCAAGCCTATCTATTCAAGGAAAAAAACCAAATCAAGAAATGATTCTAACCTTCCCATATTTCTGTTGTTTTCCTTATCCATGGCCGCCATTGCTTCTCTCGCAGTCAGCTTCCTACCTCATCTCCAACTCGAACACGACACCGCAACTCCCAGTTGAGACACCGCCATCGTCTCCTCTCTGCCATCGTTGTTCCGCTGTCAAGCTCGACACCGGTGCTCGAGCAGAGCGCCGTGTTGGTCGAACTCCCGAGCTTTGGCTCAGGTTTATTTTTTTCTTTCGACCGAAACAACCCACTTAACCGGTAAACCGGGTTGAGTTTCTTAAAACCCATTGAAGCAACTAGATCCACCAAATCGAATCTGAATGACTCTTCACTTAAGTCAGTGCCCATCTTCTCTTTAGTTAAGGTTAGTGGCTCAAAATCGCACCTTCTTTGATCTTCTGCTTTAATGTTTGTAAATTGAGCTTTCAAAACCCGCTATAGCTTTCTCAACCGTTGGATGATCAATGCCTTGATCTCTTTTTGCATATAAACCCAATTGAAGCGCGATAAATCATGATATGCAACTCGAACTCTTTGAAACCTATACAAACAATTAAACTAAACTTGGACGCACAATTTCTTATTAAATAAATTAAAGTCCTAATTATTGAACTAACTCCAAAAATTCATAATTTTTCCCAATTATCATGAAATAGAACTAACAAATTAGGAATTAGAGGCATATAAATGTATGTATTTATGTGTATATCAGCCAACCATTATTACAATATTCTCAAAATGAATTACAACTCTAAAGTCTAAGCATCGAACTTCTTCTTTATGATCCACCTTTAATCCAACTATCATTTAAGAGCTATCAACAGTTAAACCTGCATTGCATGATGCATGAGTATTTCGAGAAATATCAAGTAGAATGATAAATTGTAATAGTATATGACAAGATAGTCAATGATAGTGTAAACAACAGAAGTAGTTGTAACACGGACTACATTATGTTACAAATCAATTGAAAGAAATGATTCAACATGGACATCGGGAATTACTAATATCCGGACTAAATAATCAGATTCCATAAATATCGATAATGCTAGGAGTGAATAACTTCTTCTCTCATATCATTACGACTGTCAAGTGGACAATATACCCATAAACCATCAGGGTTCTCTTGAGTAACCCTACCATGAGTCTAGGGCATGGGCACCATTGAAGGCTGTGCAGGCCTTCCATGATCTTAACAATCTAAAAGATCGCGTGTGTGCCACACAAAAGGGCAGGGATGTTGTGCCAATCCCCAAAATAAATATAGAGACCTCTAAGGTCAATGTTTCGGTCATGGCTTATTGAGCATATTATGATTTCCAACAAAGATGTTGTGCTAATCCCTGAGCAGACTCAATCGAGGAATTATAATGCAAAGTTTGAGAATGTTGTATCAATCCCTACAGAATCTCATATGTGTATATTGATACAAAGAACAAAGGTGTTGTGTCAATCCCTATGGAGACTAGTGATCTATATATGAAATGTGTATTTTATTGTCTCCTAAACTTATATTTATGTTAGTGTTTGATTAGAATTAATGCTACCTTAATGTAGTCTTTGGTTTTTGTAGGAAAATGAAAGCAAGATGCAAAAAGGGTGAAATGGACTTCAATGGATAAATCATCATAACTTCGTATAAAAATCTCTTGTTAGACTGGTTCAGCTTCATGTTAAATCAAGAAGTCAGCTTTCCAACGCCACCGACCATGCACAATTCCGAGTTTGGAGTGAAAAGTTATAGCCATTGGAAATTCATGAACTGTAACTATGATCAATCGGCACGCGATCGATCGCCTGAGCCTCAAAATAGCGTTACTGAAGGCAACGATCGATCGGCACTCAAAATGATCGATCGTATCTACTGGAGTTTTTTATTTACGTAAGACAGTAATAGCGATCGATCGGAGTCATATGGCATCGATCTGTAGGGCATCGATCGGAGGAAAATAACGAAGGAATTGTGATCGATCGGCAATACGGAGCAATCGATCGCCGTGTGCGGAAAAACCTAAATCAAGCTTATTTTGACTCAGATTTGGAAGGGGACTTTGGGGTTTCTCTTCTAACATATAAATAAGCCTTATGGGTGAACATCTTAGAGATCATCTTGAGCAGAATTGGAGGCTAGAACAAAGGAGAGAAAAAGAAGAAGAAGATGAAGAACTTGATGATGGATTCTTTTCCAATGCGAGGTTAAACATTTTTCTAAGGCGTATATGAAGCTCAATAATCTGGTTGTGTAATTTTTTTCTCTAATATTATGTTTTTACTCTAGTTGGTGTATGGATTTTATTGTATAATCACTGTTAATTCATTAAATGTTTGTTCTTTGTACTCGAGAAGACAAGAGTGAATTTTTGTGAGTTTCAATTCAAAGAATACTTGCGTATCTGAGGGGAACGTAAGTAGACTGAGGTGTTATATATCAATAAAGTTTCATTGATTTATACTTGAGAGAGATAGATCACAATTCCATGTTTTAACCGATTTATGTGTTACGTCCAAGAGGAGAGCACTATATTTTGAGTTGATAAGTGTATGTCCGCGAGGAACATGCTAGCTAATTGAAAATCTTTATTCAAAAGAGAGAGAGAGACGATACACTAGTTTATTGTGGTGGATTCGAAGCCTTGGTCTTCTGCATATTAATTAAATCTCAGTTATATTTTAACACGTATTAGGATCTCTTATGTGGGTTGGATGTATATGTAGCACTATATTATGGTTACTCAAAGATCAGTCAGAACATTAGTTAAATTGACCACAGTTTTGTATAGTTTTCTTATTACATAAGTATGACATAAGGTATAAGTAATAAACTAAAGTCACCTCAGCATGGTAGAACTATTTTATATCAGTAGGTTAAGACTTCACAAGGGTGGGCAGGGTTTTGGAAAAACCGGCTACAAATATGGAATACAACTGTGATGGAATTCTATAATAGCATTTAGATAATGGTTTCATATTAGCTCAACATAGACTATAATTAGTTAAAGTGTGTACTACATGGTACATATGTACTCGCCGAGATGATACATGAATAAGCATTGGGGGTTTTGTCAACAATACTAGTAAATGACAAGGTTTGGTAAAACTTTAGTTGTATAACGAGATTATTACTTTCATAGGTAAACGATAATTTTGAGGATCAAGACAACTAAAATTAGACAGTAAGGTCACACATCTATAGATGGCAGCAACATAGAAAGACACACAAATCAGGGTTCTAGTAATTCAAGTAAGCTTTCAAGAGAAAAAGAATGAATATGATTCAACTCAACATTAGTAGGAACAATTCTAGTATTTGACGTTAAACGCAAGAAAATCTAGGTGCTAGAGAAAATCAGGACCATAGAAAGAATTGCTTAAAACATCCTATCGTTCGTCTAAAACCTTCACGCTTTGGTTTTACTCCAAACGTCGCCTCCTTAGTTGTCTCTTCAGGTCGGCCAGCGAAGAGAGAGGGACGAGAGAGAGAGATTGGATGAAGTGTAGAAAAGAAGAGGCCAGCAATCTCTATAATTATAGGCATAGACCAAAGGAGTCCTACTCCAGATAGGACTATGGGCTCTCTCCCCTAATCCTATTCACGTCAATCCTCATCTTAAGTCAGGTCTATTTGAAAGCAAGCGTCTTCTCCCATGTTAAATCTCTGGCGCCCAAAAGGAAACCCAATTTTAGGGGTTGCTTATCTACCGTCCAACTAACTCCTCCTCTATCTCCGACTCAATGAATATCTCGTCTAAGTTGAGTCAATCCACACTTATGAAGACTTATTCTAGGTTAGCCCATCATGCTAACCTTCCCCAATCATACTTCAAGTAGGAATCTATGATAACTCCTATCAATATTGTCCAACCAGAACTTATCAGAGTCTAATTCAATCCCAGTTTCCTAGTTTAGGATGTCAACAACAATTGTTTTTTTTGTAAAATTTTGGGGTCATCACAAAAACTTCAGTGAAAATGTGGCATACTGTAGACATATGATAAAAAAATCTTAGAAAGAGCTAATACTTTAGCTAACCGTAGAGGAATTATTTTTCCTCTGTTTTGAGTTATATCTAGGTTATCCGCTTGAATACAATATGAATCGAACAGTTAAATTTTGAATTAATCCAAGACAAATTAAATTGTGAAAATTAAATCATGGTTCTATGAAAAGAAAAAAAAATCTCAAATCATGAGGGGGCATTCCGAGAATCGAACTCGGGACCTCTCGCACCCAAAGCGAGAATCATACCACTAGACCAAATGCCCTAATTCATGTGCATAATCCTGCAAGACATTAAAATGTATGTTATTCCGATTTGAAAAACTATTTGTGAAGTCAAAATTGTACCGGAGGGGCTGGTAAAGCTAACCAACTATAATTAACTCCTGGACCTAGTTCCTTAAGGAATCTATGGTATACTCACACAGCACATGCAAAGTAATCATAATATACTGTTAATTGACCTTTGAATCATTGTTTTGTTTAACTTTTTCTGTCCTTTCTTTTACTCCATTATAATTATAATTTCTAAATAAACATATGGATTAAAGAAATAATGTGCACCATATGTGTGATGAAACCTTAGGTTTGACTAATTCAAAAAATTTAATGGGGGACAGAGGGAGTTTGTATTAACATTTGAAAGCCTATTGGCTTAATTAAAAAATTGAAAACTTTAAAAATTTTCAATTTCAGCTTCTGATCTGGTGAAGATGTATATGGCAAGTGGAAACTAGTACTCTGTATATATATATGGGAGGGGTTTACATGAGATCGTTCTCATATAAGGAGCATGAGGCCAATCTGTATAGCCGTTGGATTCCGATCGGAGGATGGTTATCAAATCAGTGGGTAGGTGAGTGTGTCACATCAGGAGTTAGGTAAGATCCTTATAGCCATTCATAGCCGTTAGATCAAGATCCAACGGCTATGATTTAAAGTGACCTCATATAAGCCATATGAGAGCGATCTCATTTAAACTTTTCCCTATATATATAAATATATATATATATATATATCTCTGTGTGTGTGTGTGTAAATTGAGATAATATTTTATAGATAAGTTAGTGATATGCTTTTGATTTACTTTACAAACTCTTTATGCACGTTTGGTCTCATAACTGGGTAATTGAAGAAGAAAACAAAGCAAGATATCTATGCAACAGTCAAGATTAAGAAGCTGGCTCTTTTGAAACTGAGATCAAAATCGAAGTAGTGCCAATTCTTATACTAGTTGTACTAGTTTTCATGGAAAACTCGGCCATCCAACAAGCATGTGAAAGTCCATTTTAACAAGCAAGTGTTGATTTGTCCAATGGCATGGAATGTTGGGTGATCTACACATAATAAACAAGAACGATAGAGTACTTCATTCAAAGATGGAATCAGGAAGTTGAAAATTCTTACGAGTGTTATTGAGAGTCAACTCAATACAATGGGTAAGAATTTAGGAACCTGGACGAGCTACCTTCATTACTATTTCAGATGAGCTGTGGTCCATAACCTTGCATATAAAAAAAATCTGTCCACTTGTTTAGCTGCTTGTATATTTTGGACCAAAAATAGAAGTATACTCTTTTAAAAAGATGTTGGAACGTTATTTTATGTATTTTCTCTGCGTTAACCTGAGTAATTTTTGTTGTATTAACAATAATCTGGATATAAAATATCATGGTCAACACAAATCATGAGGGTACATTTCTATAAGGAGAATAGATCCCATAGTAATTTAGGTAGAAAAATAATGTTGGACCACTAAAGTCAAAGATCATGTAGATTGGTTTGGTACTGCTAGACAAATATATAGTCGTTCCATCCCACATTAGTTTTCCTATTTGGCTTTTCAAAATGAATTATTAAGTGGCTTAACCAGATTCTTTTTCTCTTTTGTTTTCTTCAGTAAGGCTTAACCGGATTCTAAATGCACTCTGTGGAATAATCACACTAGGCATGCTAAATTATTGAAAGTTTCTATTACCTGATCCCTAATCCTTCACTTCAACTTCTTTTCTATCCTTTCATTTCCTTATTCATATTATATAAGCTTTGCTAGGTTGAACTTTCATGAAAGATTTATCCCAAGGTCCAGGAAATTTCCATGAAAAATGTTGAGACATCTTCATTCATATAATCTTTATGTTCATACATGTAACGCAATATACAGCTCGAAAATATCTTGAGTGAGATTTCAAGTGACACACTCTAAAAACATAATAAAAAATGTCACCTTGTAGCAAGTTAATCGTGTCAACCAAAAATAGAAATGTTCTTCCCTTCATTTTGTTATTAGATCTAAGTTTTCATTTCGAGTAAGCATGTTAAAAATAGTCTTAAGATAAAATGGCTAATGCCAAACAAATATCATGAGGGGCATTCCGAGAATCAAACTCGGAACCTCTTGCACCCAAAGCGAGAATCATACCACTAGACCAAATGCCCTATATATTTACAAAATGTGGTCATAAGAACCTATACAAGTGAGATCCACAAACCAGGTTGGGGCAATAAAGTAAAAGATTATGCAGAGGCGGTCGGTACTGCTTAACCAGATTATAAATGTAGTATGTGGAATAATCTCACTGGACCTGAGAAGTTACCTCATTTTACTATTACCGGGTCTCTAACTCTTTTTTTTAATATAATTGAAAATGGTTATTAAAGAACAAAAGAGGATACAAAGGATTGATCTAAACAACCAACTCCCATGCTCGAAAAAGAAAGAAAAAGAAGACCCCAAAAGGAAGCAACTAAGACCAAAGACCTCATCTCCATAAAGCAATCACCGATCGCACGAAGGATGGCGATCGATCGCCTCAACTAAAAAAAAAATCTTCATTCATCCCATAAAATGTGCAAGAAAGAGCAGTGCATGAGATAAATATGTTAGGGCAAAATTTGGGAGTGTGATTTTATCTCTTGATGTATGTCAATTTAATGTACAAAAATATATTGGGTATATGAGAGGAAAAATGGGTTATATGTACGAATTGGGGTACATGTACAAATTGGGCTATATGAAGAGATTGAGAGGAGACAATCTGAAGATGAAGTCAACACAAAGTGGATCTTAAAGAGGAAACCACCACAAGATGAAGCCATCAAGGTGAGGAATGCATTACAAGATGAAGCTCAAGGAATCTCAAGGAAAATGAAGATTCCAAAAGCCCAAGACAATGTGGGAACACACCACAAAGCCCATGGCCTACACACTATTTAAAAGCAATCTTTTGAAGGCCGAACATGAAGATATACAAGAGGAGTGCATATTTTCTAGAGGATCAACTCACAACCATTAGATCATCCATAGTTGTCCTCCAGGCCCATAGCTTTTATATCAAATTTGTTGGGTTCAAAATATTCTAAGAAAAATTCACTAACCAAAGTGATCCAAAGCTTCTTCCAAAGCCCACCTAAGATCCTTAGGAAAAAATACCTACAAAAAGACCATTTGTGAAATGGGTTCATGGGCTAAATGAACCACCCACAAATAAGTTAATATGACCCAACTCACATAAGAGAACCACGCATATGAGGTGGGTGGGTGCATATAAGGTGTATCCACCCATGGATGAGAGGATAGGTGGGTGGATTCCTCAAATCCTCCCAAGGATGGGTTGATATACACCTCTATCTCCCTCTATAAATACCCATCTCTTGGAGAGGAAAAGATGGGAAAGCCATCTCCCCAAAAACCTCTTGGCCTTATTCTTTACAAATCATCTGGAGCCTTTACTGTCTTGATTATTCTTCAGGAGTTCAAGTTCTTGTTATGAGATCTTAGAAAGATATTCAAGTCTTCTAGAGCCTTGATGTTCTTGATTATTCTTCCTCTCCTTTCTTTTAAAGGGGTTCAAGATCTTGCTATAAGATCTTAGGAAGAGATTTAAGTCATCTTGGATCATGGTTTCTTGGAGCATATAGAATCACCCCTTTAAAAACCAAAGCCCCCTCTTGACATTGAACCAAATACTTTCCAAATCCTCTCAAAGGTCTAGGTCACTTTGATCTACTCTCCGATCCCTCATTAGTGATTCGATGGGTTCATACCATTGACCCTTGAGAGTAGCTTAAAGTATCTTTGCCCATGGTTTCACTTAATCCTATAGAAAAATTCTTAGAGAAACCAATCCTTTGTCCAAAAAGCCTCTACGATTTCGGAGTATCATTAGTTGAATCCAAGGGTAGACAATGGAAGTCCATTTAGCTCAATACTAGTTGAGCAAACCAGGTAGGATATCTAACATCCTCCCGACAAAAGTATGTACTCTAACTTATCCTCTTAATTAGAGTAATACTCTTATTCTCTCTTTATGCTTGGTTGGGTGTAGTAAACCGTAGGGTTTAGACACGTGTGAGAGAGACGGGTTCTTATAACCCATAGTGAGTGGAGTACACTCATTGTGAGTGGTTTGGGGTTAGCCTTTATGTAAAACCCTTGGTTCAGGATAAACTATAAAATCCAGTAGTTTGGAGTTAGCCTCCGCGTAACCCTTAGTCGGGACATACCATTAAGTCCTTTGTTTGGGGTGAACCTTTGAGTAAAACCCTTGGTTTGAGATTAACCATGAAAATCTCCGGTTAGAGGTGAACCAAGAAAACCTTTATTATTACCTGACTTTCTTCTTCACTTTATTTACCATCTTTCCTGTCCTTTCATTTACTCATTTATTGTTTCTTAGAAGGTGCAAAGATGAAGAAGTAAGATGGGACCATAGGTAAGATGGATCATAATACAAGCTTGGTAAAATGAACCTAGTGTTTAAAATGATAGTGAAATGTATCAGATAACCGCAGAATAGCTTTAATGGAATTATTCTTGTTGTGTTCACCACTAAGGAGTAGGGCCTATTCTGATTTGTAATTTCCATTATTAGGACTTAACTATGCAGGATTACTTTACTTTTCAGAATTTCCTTTTATGATTCAATAACCATGAAAATCTCTGGTTAGAGGTAAACCAAGAAAACCTTTGTAAGAAGTTGTGGGTGAACTATAGACCCTCACTTAGTGGATGTCGGAGGTTCCTTGGATTACGTGCTCCGAGAGTGGACGTACCCGTTGAAGCGAGTTGCTTGGCAGCGAACCACTATAAATCTTTGTGTGAATGCTTGTGTTTGCTCATCTTTCATATTGTCACACACACACATTCCACTCCTCTTAAGTCTCTCTCACTTATGCGCTTCCAATTACTTGTTAATAAGAAAATGTTATATTGAATGATTATTTAAATGAACATTATCTGTTAGTAAAATAGAATGAGAGTTTTTAAGTGGTTGTCCTATTCACCCCCCCTCTAGGACTAAAGAGCACTTTCATAATATCCTTAAGTTGGACGGCGGTGAGAATCTTCTTAGCTCTATGAATGAGGTTCTGACCCAAAACATAAGTCTCAAGTTTTTTTGTCTTCAAATATCCATCTGTTCCTTTCCTCCCATATCACGGTAATAAAGCTAGTGAAACCAGCTTGGATTATATGGTCTGCATGCTTGTTGTTTTTGATGAATTGAAGCATCCACTATATTTCCAGGGGGCTGCCTCCATTGTTCTGATAAATGCTGCATTTGGCAAGAAAATGCACCAGGTCACCTTAGTATAGATACATTCAAACAAAGGTGTTTGACCAATTTTCTTCACTTTTCCTGCATAAAACACAACGGTTAACTAAAGGTATCCATCTTCTTTGCAAGTTATCCAATGTGAGAAGCCCGTCATTGAATGCCATCCAAGCATAGAACAATAACAGACTTCACTCTGCTTTCATTCCAAGCACTATTAAAAGTAAATTTTTCGGACTGCTTTAGCCAGCCATAAGAATCCTCTGAGTCATCAAGCATAGGCATATTCTCTAAGATTTCCGCCTTGGCGAGACCTCCTTTTCTTGAAAGTAATTGCACATTTTGGAGCTGCTCCTTCTTATACCATCTTCTTCACATACTTTTTGTTTGGCCAGATTTACATGCATCCCCAAGTCATCATTTAGGGGTTGACTTTGCAAAGCATTTTGCAATTCATGAAGATTCAGGACAGCTGTTTGCTACCTTTCATTTCCATCCCCAAAGCGATCTTTATTCTAGCTTTTAAGAGCCATTTTACACGCCTGCAACTTTTTGTGCAAAATGAGCAGGGGCTGACCATCGATCGGCGTCTCCCATGCCTTGGAAATGACTTCTTTCACACTTGGGTCTTGCAATGGGAAAGTTGATGAACCAATCAAGGTTAGCAAATCCTCTGTCAATTCAGAAAAGAGTAAGATTATTATCAGATTGGTTATTGCTCCACGTGAAAGACAATGGACAAGGGATCTCCTGTAGCCAAGCATGTGAAATACATTCATTGAAAGCCCTTAAGTCAGTCTCAGGTGCGGAACCCCAGCCCATTCTTTCTGATTTGTGACGAATTGCATTGAAGTTAGCCATCACCAACCATGAACCACTGATTGTGTTGTAGATATTACATAAAGTATTCCTAGCATTATTAGAACCATAAACAACTGTGAAATAAAAAGGATCTCCTGAGGCGCAGGTGCCAAAACAATGAAGTGCTTGAGAGGTCTCTTGCAGCTTACGAACACTAGCAGCATTGGAGTTCCAGAGGACCAAGATTTTGTCCGAACTGTCTGAATTCAAATTATGCATAGACTGCCATCTCGCTATAATTTTCCTACTAACTCTTTCAACATGCCTTCTCTTGATTTTTGTTTCACATAACGCCAGAAGGAACACATCTACATCTCTAACAAGGTCACGCACCACCAACCTTTTACTCCCGTGGCCAGATCCACGGGTATTCCAACTACATATAGACATTAACGGGGCTTTGGGCTTGCCGCCCCCACTTTATTCATCCGGTTCATTTGTTTATGGCTTTTGTTCTGGGGCACAGTACAAACTGGTTGAGTTCTCCTTGATGAGGTATGCAAGTAGAAGAAACTTCCGAAGCCGATTCATCACTATCTTGAATTGGATGGAGGGAATTTATATTATGCAATTCCTATTTTGGTGCAAGCTTGGACGGGGGTATTACGCCATGCTTCCCAGGAGAGCTCCAATCATGCAAGCGTTGGGCCTGAGATAATGATCCCCCATTGGCGTCCAAATCAAGAGCCCGAGTAGGCGTGGGTGGCAAATGGGGTTGGTCAGGTTGATAAAGATGCCCAAGTTGAGAGCCCACAAACACACTAGTTGTATCTATTTGGGTTGTAGGAAGATACAATTGTGATCCATCTTGTGCATGAACGTGCTTCCACAGGACCATGTATGGTGCCTGCCCCACCATAATTAATGAGTTCTCTAGAACTGAGCCCATGCCTCCTAGCCGGTTGGAGAAGGCTCCCAAAGTAGGATGGGTTGGGTCTATCCTTGGGGTATTATCGATAGAGGTATCAGGTAGCTCCATTCTTTGATTCTGTTGCACCATCAGTTCGTCCAAGACTAGCATTCACAATGGGGTGGCATTCCTTGAAGGGTGGTCCGTAGACATCTCGTGACTATTGGTAACTGGGATCCCAGCTTTGGAAGCCATAATAGTAGGGCCCGCAACCATGGCGGATTTAGCTGCATGTGCCACATCATCACCTACTTCAACCGAGCCCTTTCTGCTTCCAACGGTCACAGCTGCGGAAGTTGGATGTTGCAAAGCCTCAATCCGAACCTCCTTAGAATGGCATGCATTAGTAGTGTGGTCAAAACACTTCATTTTGAACAAATATGTGGCTTCCATTCATATTTGACAAGTTGTGGGAAGAAATACCTTCTCCGGTAGCTACTTGAACAACTGATGGGAACTTGAACTCGGAATCAATTTATATGTATGCTTGAGCATACTCTAACCGAGAACGATCAGATGTTGCTCTGTCAGAGAACAGTTGATGCCCCATGAGACTGATGACCATACTTAGACTTTCTTTCACAAAGTTCTAGGGCGGGAGTTTTGGAAAGAACCCCAAATCGGGATTGATTTCAACAGTTCTCGAACAGGGTGGATACCTAGGTGCCATTTGAGGAGAATTAAAGGCCTTCCCCACACAGTCCACATAGAATGCAGAATTCGCTCGCAGTACTAAGAGGATGTGAATTTAAACATGAAAAATCCACCCGCCAGAGACTGCATGTCAAAGGAATTCACCAGCTTCCAGATCCCAGATACGTAACCTTTAAACCAAACAAAAGATGGATGCTTACCCATAGCATAACCAACAAGGGTGTTAGTCCACTGTAGTACTTCCTTATCAACAAATTCTTGTGGTATTCAGACGGAAGTCAAGCCCTTCAATTCTGGTTGGAAGGTGAGCGTATTAGAGGACTCTATAGTGCCCGTGATTAGGTTTGCCCATGATTAGCTTAAGCAGGATGTTATAATATATGAGTCGGTGTTGAATTTATTGATCACGGGAGATTATCCAGAATGAAATGTAACAAAATGACTCAATGGTTACATAAACTAAAAAAAATTGCTTCACAGGCAGCTTAAAACTGTTATAAACAGTGGAACAAATTATTATTTCCATGGTACCGAAACTAATAGATTTGCCGTTTTAAGTGATATGAGATATTGCATTTACTTTCCGAGATTATATGTAACAAACTTAAATTGAAACACTTATTGACTGTACATACCATTATTATGAAATTATATCATCAGTCTTATAATTTCATAGGTCTTGCAAGCATTTCCGATTGAAGAATTTTAAATATACAAAAAACAATGTTGGAGTGCCAACATTGAAGATAACAGAGAAAGCTATTCGCACAGCTGACTACATAAATGTTACAAACTTCCGCATGAGGACTCAATTCAGAAGAAAAGTGATCAATATTCTATATTCAAAGATAACTTCAGTGAAAAAAAAAATACACTCTAAACGTAAGTTATAAAAAGAACTTTATCGCCAGTTGTTAACAGTTAGTTTCCTATGTTTACAGCTACGCTATCAGCTAGAATAATATGTTATAGAACAGTCATTTCAAAATTAATGTAGGAAAAAGAAAATTGTCAACCTCATGTTATAAAATCAACTCAAATCATGAGGGGCATTCCGAGTATCGAACTAGGGACCTCTCGCACCCAAAGCGAGAATCACACCACTAGACCAAATGGCCTAGTGCATCCGTACATTGCATACCAATAGATCAAATGCCCGTAGTACATCAGTACAGGTGCATAAACCTGACAGACATTAAAATGTATGTTTATTCTGGTTTAAAAACCAAATTGGAGCCCTGGAGTAAAAAATTGTACAGAAGAGGTTAGTAATGGAAGCTAATTATACTTGAAATGAAAAGTAAACATAATTTACTGTTACCTGACTTTCTTCTTCACTTTATTTACCATCTTTCCTGTCCTTTCGTTTACTCATTTATTGTTTCTTAGAAGGTGCAAAGATGAAGAAGTAAGATGGGACCATAGGTAAGATGCATCATAATACAAGCTTGGTAAAATGAACCTAGTGTTTAAAATGATACTGAAATGTATCAGATAACCGCAAAACAGCTCTAATGGAATTATTCTTGTTGTGTTCGCCACTCAAGAGCAGGGCCTATCCCGTTTTGTACTTTCCATTATTAGGACTTAACTATGCAGGATTACTTTACTTTTCAGTATTTTCCTTTTACGATTCAATAAGCTGTAATCAGGGCTGTAGTATGGGCCTTAATTGGATTTGTGTGAAACGGACCAGCTGATGGCCAGCCAATGGGAGCGTGGCCCATCTGCTGGCATGTCCTCCTAGGGAGCCGCATCCTCTCTTCTTCTTTCTTTGGGAGTTAGGCAATAAGAAACCTCTTTTTCTCTTCTTCCTTCGTCTTTCCCCTCATTTTTCCTTGCATGAAGCTCCTCTTGTGTTCCCATCGGAACATAACATTGGTATCAGAGCCTCAACATTGGTATCAGAGCCTCTTGTGTTCCCATCGAGGCAAGCATCAGGCCATGGCCTCAAAGTTGCTGCCCAAGAACGAAAAAGAGAACATGGAGGACAACCCCAAACTAGCGGTCGACTTGGCGAATGCCTATGTGATCTCCATGTTTGAAATAATGACCACCCAAATTCAACAACTCACCAAGGCAGTCGCCTATCTTCAGGCAGCCCCGATAATGACCCTTTTGGCCATGCCATAGACAGCCCAAGCGGAGGTGGCCGCGCCTTCCCAGCCCCTTGGCTCTCGCATTCCCAGCCTTCAAGCGTCGTTTGATAATGCTATGCACCCTCCTCCTCATTCTATCCGCTTTGGTTCCTTCAATCAGCCCAAGGAGGAGGGTTGTGCAGACGTGGACATGCGAGGCTCCCTAAATGTTCGGTTAAATGCATCAATGCACACACTCACAGAAATCTGTCCTAGGAGTTCGAGCAAGATTGGGAGGAGTACTCTGGGCCTTGCAGAAGCCACATTTGGCTCGCCTTCAGTTCCCACTCTATAATGGGGATGATGAACCGATGAAATGACTATACAAGGCTGAGAAGTTCTTCGCCTACCAAGGAACACACTTCGAGGCTGAGAGATTTCGCATAGCTGCATTTCAATGAGATGGCGATGCCACTATATGGTTCCAGAGTTTTGAGAAGGAGGTCCGCTTTTCGACTTGGCTTTCTTTCACTGATGAACTTTGTATCCAGTTCGTTCCCAACAAGTTCCAGGACTTTAACGAGATGCTCTCTACCCTACACCAGACAACCACAGTGCGAGCCTACTTTTCAAAATTCGTGAAGATCGCCAACAATCTGCCCAATTGGCCAATGGCGGCCTTAGTGTGGACCTTCAAGAGAGGGCTTAAACCGAAAATTTTGGATGAGATGCGCCACTTCCATTGCATGTCAATTTGAGAAGTAGTGCATCATGCATGAATTGAAGAGGAAAAACTTGCCCGGCAGCGACGGGGAGGCCAATTTGACCCTGTTTAATGACCTCCAACCAGCCCAGCATCATTCCCTCTCTCAATGCCAGACTTTACTACCAGCCAAACCAACCAGTTCTCCGCACTTACTGCCCCTCCAGTCCATCTCCTCACCCTGCCCAAATAGATGAGCGGCACTCTAAAGGCTTGTGCTTTAAATGTGATGAGAAGTTCGTGCTCGGCCACCGGTACTCCATCTGAGGCAGTTTGTTCGTCGAGGAGGCTGACGAGGAGGATCTTTCCTCTAACTTGGATGCATTGTCCCCTTATGATAGTGTGCCAAAGATTTCCATGCACGCCTTATTCGGAGCCTTTACGCCTCGTACCACGTGTGTACATGGTTCCCTCAAGCGGCAACAAGTGGCCATCCTAATCGACAGTGGATCCACCCGCAATTTCATTAATGATAAGGTGCATAACTATTGGGATATTATGTGTCAGATTCCGAGCCGTTTGATGTCTTGATTGACGATGGTAAGCATCTTCGGCTTCATTATCTATTCAGGGCCATACCTTCACAACTGATTTATTCTTGCTGCACACAAAGGGGGCGGACGTGGGGTTGCAAGTCCAGTGTTACAGGAACTTGGTGATGTGGTGTGGAACTTTTGCGACATGATCATGGACTTTGAGGTGTGAGGGCAGCGGGTGTGCATATAGGGTTCACGCCAAGCTCCTTACAGTCTGCCCAATTAGTGAGTTCACTCTTTCGATTCGCACCGTAAGGATTTTTTTCTCCAGTAGCGTGCAACAGTGGTTGTGTGCTAGGATAGCCTTCTAGAGGATCTACTTACCCTATTGATGGCGCATGAGAACATATTTACTAAGCCTAAAGGGCTTCCACTGGTGCAATGCCATGACATTCAGATTCCTATCATTCTAGGTGCTTCGCCCGCTAATGTCCGCCCTTACCATTATCCTCGCATACAAAAGGCTGAGATTGAGCGATTGGTGTCTGACATGCTCCAAACAAGTATCATCCAGTCAAGATTTAGTGCTTTCTCTTCTCCGGTATTACTTGTTCGAAAGAAGGACAAGACTTGGCAATTCTTTATGGACTACAAGGCACTTAATGCCATCACCATCAAGGATAAGTATCCTATTCCGGTGATTCAGGAGTTACTTGAGTTGACCATCTTCAGCAAACTTGATCTTCATTCGGGTTATCATCAAATCCGAATGCAACCCACTGACATCCATAAGATAGACTTTCGCACTCATCATGGAATTTTGAGTTCTTAGTCATGCTATTTGGGTTGACCAACGCACCTGCCACCTTCCAGAGCCTCATAAATGATCTGTTTTGCCCATTCCTCTGTCAATTCGTCTTGCAAGGGGGTTGTTACTGACCCCTTCGAAGGTGACTGCTATGCTTTCATGGCCAACCCCCACCTGTGTACGGGCACTCTGTGGATTTCTGGGCCTCACAGGGTATTATCGGTGCTTTATTAGTCAGTATGGTTCGATTGCTAGCCCCCTCACTGCACTTCTAAAAAAGGGGGCATTTCCATGGACGGAGGCGGCCCAAGAAGCATTCGAACGGCTGGAGCGAGCCATGGCTACCACTCTAGTGCTGGTGCTCCCAGATTTTGGCCTTTCCTTTGTCGTCAAGACAGATGCGTCGGATGCTGATCTGGGTGACTTCAGAAGGAATGACCTATTGCCTTATTCATCAAAACACTTTTCGGACAGTCCTTAACTCTGTCAGCCTATGAGAAGGAGATGCTTGCCATAGTTTGGATGGAAGGTGAACGCATTAGAGGACTCAATAGTGCCAGTGATTAGGTTTGCCCGTGATTAGCTTAAGTAGGATGTTATAATATATGAGTCGCTATATTGCATTTAGTGATTGAAGCCAGTGTTGAATTTTTTGATCACTGAAGATTATCCAGAATGCAATGTAACAAAATGACTCAATGATTACATAAACTGAAAAAAATTGCTTCACAAGCAGCTTAAAACTGTTATAAATAGTGGAACAAATTATTATTTCCATGGTATCGAAACTAATAGATTTGTCATTTTCACTGATATGAGATATTACATTTACTTTTATAGATTATATGTAACAAACTTGAATTGAAACACTTATTGACTCTACATACCAATATTAATGGTTTAATCTATAGGTTTCAAAACCTATAGATTAAACCCTGATATAAAATTCCATCACGGTTGTATTCCATATTTGTAGCCGATTTTTCCAAAACCCTGCCCACCCTTGTGAAGTCTTTACCTACTGATATAAAATAGTTCTACAATGCTGAGGTGACTTTAGTTCATTAGTTAAATCGACCACAATTTTGTATAGTTTTCTTATTACAGAAGTATGTGAAAAGGTACCTATAGATGGTCGCAACAAAGATAGACACACAAATCAAGGTTCTTAACATAATAAAATACATGCGATGGAAATACGAATTAGGTAGGTGATCGTTATCGATTACTATAATTTCAGCACAACAAAAATACATATAATTTAAGTAAGCTTTCAAGAGCATAAGGATGAATATGATCCAACTGAACATCACTAAGAATAATGCTAGTATTTAACTTTAAACGTAAGAAAATCTAAGTGCTAGAGAAAAATAGGACCATAGAAAGAATTGCTTAAAACAACATACCTCAAACCGTTCGTCTAAAACCTTCTCCCTTTGGTTTTACTCTAGACGTATCCTCCTCAGTTGTCTCTTCAGGTCGGCCAGCAAAGAGAGAGGGAAGCAAGAGATATTGGATGAAGTGTAGAAAAGAAGAGGCCGATAACCTCTATTATTATAGGCATGGCCCATAGGAGTCCTACTCCTAATCCTATTCACGTCAATCCTCATCTTAAGTCAGGTCTATTTGAAAGCAAGCGTCTTCTCCCGTGTTAAATCTCTTGTAACACCCAGAAAATTCTTATGTTAAATAAAGGTATCTATTTTAGGAAACTGGTCTAAAATAGGAAAGTTTCATTTCCTGGTTTGATTTCTAGTTACGTGATGTGCTTTGATGTGCTATTCGATTTAATGATGTGATATAATTTGTTAATCGCATGGCTAATAGTAGTAGAAAACCAGGACGCGAGGGTTGGTCCTGGCGCTAGGCACAACCTAGCGCTGAGGCCAACCTGGCACCAGGGTCTAAGAACACTTGACGCCAGGAGTGGGGCCAGGCGCCAGGACATGTGTTCAGTGGATTACTCTTAATTAATAAAGTGAATTTTGTTTTGATGTGTGGTTAGTGATGCACGCGTGTCAGTATGACGAGTAGTGCAACCGCAGGACCTCAAAGGCCTGTGCGCGTAGGACTCAAGCCAAGACGCAAGACCTGGGCACTGAGCCACATGGCACTGGCCCAGGGGGTGATTTATGAACGCGGGTAACCTTTCCATAAGATGATCTTCGGAAGGTGGAAGTGAATCTTGGAGCAAAAATCTACGATTTGACCTAATAGCGGTAAATATGGTAAGTATCAGTTCGGTTGAGATAATTAAGGAAGATAAATCTTAATTAAAAAGAGATAAATAGTTTACTTTTTAATCAACCAATAGGAAGGGGATGTCTAGTTGGTTGGCCTAGATATGGTAGTTTCCTAGTTTGGAACGAGATATGTAAAGTATGATTAAGATTGTAAGCTCGGCCTGTACTATTTTTGTGTCGACAGTCGGAAGTAATTAAATCATAACTAATTCAAGGAAAATCTGAAAAATATAAAATAAGTGGGTTAGAAACTCGACTCATAGGGCTAACTCCAATAAAAATTTCAGACTCTAAGTTCAACTGTACTGACAGTGGAAAGAGTCGGAAGTGGACTGCTATGCATATGACAGTGTGCTGTAATTAGGATTAAGATAGTGAACGAATCTTATTAGAGATTTGAAATCCTAATTAAATGAGGAAAATCCAATGGATTAACATGGATGAACGTCCCTTACTAATGAGGGAGAGCTCTTAATTGGTAGTGAGAGTATAATTTAAGAAGGAGTCTTGATTTGGAGATATCCTAGTTGTAGTAGGTTTTGGGTCTATATAAGCACAACAGAGAGGGCTGGCTAGTATTTTTCCAGCCAAATTCCTTTGTGAACATCCCAAGACTTAAAAAATTGAAAACTTTAAAAAGTTTCAATTTCAGCTTCTGATCTGGTGAAGATTTATATGGTAAGTGGAAACTAATCCTCTGTATATATATATATATATATATATATATATATGCAACAATCAAGATTAAGAAGCTGGCTCTTTTGAAACTAGGCCATCCAACAAGCATGTGAAAATCCATTTGAACAAGCAAGTGTTGATTTGTCCAATGGCATGGAATGCTGGGTGCTCTACACATAATAAACAAGAACGATAGAGTACTTCAACAAAAGATGGAGTCAAGAAGTTGAGAAATTCTTACGAGTGTTATTGAGAGTGAACTCAATACAATGGGTAAGAATTTAAGAACCTGAACGAGCTACCTTCATTACTATTTCTGATGAGCTGTGGTTCATGAACTTGCATATAAATAAAACTGTCCACTTGTTTAGCTGCTTGTATATTTTGGGCCAAAAATAGAAGAAAACATTTTTAGAAAGATGTTAGAACGTTATTTTATGTATGTTCTCTGCGTTAACCTGAGTAGTAGTATGTTGCTTTAGATAACTTCTGTGAAATTTAAGTGACAGTTTGAACTTTGTAGCCAGCATATCCTGTCATACAAAAGAGGAAATTTTCTTCCCTCCATTCTGCTATTATATGTAAGTTTTTAGCTCAAGTAATCATGCGAGCATTAACAATAATCTGGATATAAAATATCATGGTCAACACAAATCATGAGGGGCATTCCAAGAAAGCTCTCGCACCCATAGCATACATTTCTATAAGGACATTAGATCCTATAGTAATTTAGGTAGAAAAATCATGTTGGAGCACTAAAGTCAAAGATCATGTAGATTGGTTTGGTACTGCTAAACAAATATATACTCCTTCCATCCCACATTAGTTGTCCTATTTGGTTTTTCAAAATGATAAGTGGCTTAACCAGATTCTTTTTCTTTTTTGTTTTCTTCAGTAAGGCTTAACCGGATTCTAAGTGCACTCAGTGGAATAATCATACTGGGCATGCTAAGTTATTGAAAGTTTCTATTACCTGATCCCTAATCCTTCACTTTAACTTCTTTTCTATCCTTTCATTTCCTTATTCATAGTATATAAGCTTTGCTAAGTTGAACTTTCTTGAAAGATTTGTCCCAAGGTCCTGGAAATTTCCATGAAAAATGTTGTGAAATCTTCATTCATATAATCTTTGTGTTCATTCCTGAGTAACTCAATATACAGCTCGAAAATATCTTGAGTGAGATTTCAAGTGACACACTCTAAAAATATAATAAAAAATGTCACCTTGTAGCAAGTTAATCGTGTCAACCACAAATAGAAATGTTCTTCCCTTCATTCTGTTATTAGATCTAAATTTTCATCTCGAGTAAGCATGTTAAAAATAGTCTTAAGATAAAATATATGATCTCAAAGAAAAATCATTAGGGGCATTCCCAGAATCGAAATCGGGACCTCTTGCACCCAAAACGAGAATCATACCACTAGACCAAATGCCCTAAACAATGAGAAGTTAAAATGAACTCGTGGTCATAAGAACCAATTTTGGTCCACAAACCAGGTTGGGGCAGTAAAGTCAAAGATTATGCAAAGGCCGTCGCTACAGCTTAACCAGATCATAAATGTAGTCTGTGCAATAATCTCACTGGACCTGAGAAGTTACCTCATTTTACTATTACCGGGTCTCTAATTCTCCACATTACCTTCTTTTCTATCCTTCCATTTAGTTATGCAAAATATTTGTAACATTTCAAAAATGAAATAATTAAGATTGTAGGTTAATCCTGATGTCATAATATTAGTTTTTTTGTAAATTGGACTTTGAGAGTGAACCCAGTGTTGAATTAGATGGTTGAGTGAGGAACATCCAGAATGATATTTAAAATGACACTGTGGAAACATGAAACAAAATGAATTGTTTCAAAGCCAGCTCAAAACTGTCCTAAACAGAGAGAGCAATTATTTTTTCCATGGTGCTGAGACTATTTAAGTAGTGTTTTTCAGAGATAAGAAATCATGTGGATATCAGACTTGTCCTTTGGACATGATGCCTATTAAACCTGAGTAGAACTAAATGTGTTTCAAGCACATCCCATAGAAAAATTATATCTTAAGAGTCTTGCAATTTTTGTATATGTTGTAAACATTTCAAACTGAAGAATTTTTTTAATATGCAAAACCAATGTTGAATTCCCAAAGTTGAAGGCAAACAGATAAAGAGATTGCTAACACTGGCAACATAAATGTTGTAAAATTCTGAGAAGTGATCGATTTAAAATGTTTTAGAGATATTTTGAACTGGATTATCTATTATCAAATTGGATATATTCCCTTGGATTTATATTACTTGCTTGCACTCTTTAAGAATAACTGGAAACAAACATTACAAGAAGTTTATATATATATATATATATATACATATATTCGAAGAATTATTTCTCATCCGTTTTCTTGTTAGAGCTAGACTATCAGCTCAAATAATATGTGGATAGAAGTCACAGAACAGCTGCACTTTAAAACTAATCTAAGATCAAATAAAGTTTCAACATTACTTCGTGATTCTATCATAAGAAGAAAAAAAACTCAAATCATGTGGGGCATTCCGAGGGCACCCAAAGCGAGAATCATACCATTAGCCAAATGCCCTATTTTGTTTGTATAATGTGGAGATTTGAACGTAGACTGATTTAGGTACAAAATCAATGATGGATCGCTAAAGTCAAAGATCATGTAGAGGGGTTTGGTACTGCTCGGCAAATATATTCCCCCTCCATCCAACATTAATAGTCCTATATGGTTTTTCAAAATGTCCTAAAATTTGTTCATTTTAAAAATCCATATATGAATATTATGCAGTATGAAGGATATATTAAGTGGCTAAGTCAGATCTTATTTTTCTTTCTTTTGTTCAGTCAGGCTTAACATAATTCTAAACGCACTCTTTACAATAATCACACTGACCATGCTAAATTATCGCAAGTTACTATTGCCTGCTCTCCAATTCTTCTCTTCACTTACTTTTCTACTCCATAGTTATTTTCTCATTCATAGAGTATCTTTTTATTTTCTCATTCACAGTAGCTGAAAAAGTTCGTGAAAGAATTGAGATTGGGGCTTAAGCATAAGCTTTGCGAAAGAGAATTCAGTGATTGAAGCTGGTGTTGGATGTATTGATTACTGAAGAACATCAACGATTAATTTTAAAATGACTCTCCGAGAGCATAGTTGATTTACAGCCAGCTCAAAACTGTCTGAAGCAGGGGAAGGAGTACTTATTTCCTTCGTGCTCAAACTATTAGCGTTGTAGTTTTCAGTGATAAGAAATCATGTGGACGCATTTGCCCTTCGGCGATAAAAACCATGCGGTTTTACACAACAAGAAATCATGTCCATTAAATTTGAAACATTTACAGAAGGCAAATGCCACATAAAATTAGGGGTGTTCACGGACACAGACAACCATCTGTCCGTGTCCGTCCGTAATTAAAGGATGTGTTGTCTAGTCCGTCCGTGTCCGTGGTTGTCCCTTAAAAAACTTGTCCGTGTCCATCCGTGGTTGTCCGTAGACGTCCGTGGACACTTCTACTATATATAGAGCTAAATACAAAACTAAATTGTCAACTTTACCTGTTTCCAGTGTAGTTGCATAAAGAATCTAATGAAGAAAAAAATCCAAATAATAGATAGTATTCCAAGATACCCAACAACTATTCCTTCAATAAAGGTAAAAGGAACTAAAGGATGTGGACGAATAGCCTCTTTAGCCAAATCACAGGGCTTAATTCCTGACCCAACTGCATCTATTCCACATTTTGCATTATCAACAAATAACAAGAAAAACCCAGAAAAGAATGTCATAAAACCGAGGCTTAAAGGTTCAAATATCCACTTGGTGATAATGCACCCCACAATAGTAACCGTAAACCCTTTTAAAGAACAAGTCCATATCAGATATTGACTAAAGATTTAAGCTTTCACTACCGGGACTTGGAATTTGACGATAATCAGAAAGCTCTATCTCAGGATCCACTTCAAGCAGTAATCTAGTGTTTAGTGAAGACTTCGAACGCCATGACCATTTGAATGCAGCAAGACCATCTAAGCCCTTCCAGATATCAGGCATTGTTCATAAGGGCTTCGGCCTCTGATATGAACCCATTCCATTTCACAAGAAAGTCATATCTTTGACTATGGTATGAAGCTGAAAAAGACAAAAAAACCACAAATTCCAAGTCCATCACCATGTAACAACCAACCAAAATAGAAATATCACATCAACAAACCAAAAAACCCACCAAATCTAATCTTTTCTAACAAAAACCATCAATAGAGAACAAACCCACAATTGCACATCCATAACCACCAATCAGCTAAATCAACAAAAAAAGAATGTTCTCAGTCATCATTAATTGGCCATATTCAGTGGGAAAAAAATTTAATGCAGGGCAGTTAGAGCTTGAAGCTACTGCAGGAAAGAAAATGTTTTATTCTTTTAGTTTTAGCTGACTAGGAGTATCAGCTAAAAATGGATCATTTTGAAATTCGTCGAACATGTAGAGGACGGTTTCTTCTTGCCCACCAATGACATTATAATAACGGGAAAAAAACCATACAGTCATACAGACCATTAGAATGGTATGGTTTATGTTCACCATTCATGCCCCTAGAAAGCTCAGATTTTATCCCATGTTAATGGTATCCATGATTAGGAGTATCAGCTAAAAATGGATCATTTTGAAACAGAGCAATCAATACCTTGCAAAGTTATCGGTTTTATCAAGTGCCCCGACGAATCAGGCGAGGGAGGCGAAGAGGACGACAAAAAAAAGAAATTGGGGATACCTGAGGAGGAGTGTCAGAGGAGGAGGAGCTGTCGGAAATGACCTTGGACTGCCCTGAGGCGGTGGGCGGCCATGGACTGCGAACGGAGAGGAGAGGAGACTGAGGCGACGCGAGGCGGAGGCACGGGAACTGGGAGGGACGGGGGAGAAGAAGGGAGGGTCGGGGACTCAGGGTTTATAAGGTTACGGACGCGGACAAGCTCTTATCCGTGTCCGTAGTACCCCATTAGAACGGATAAAAAACTCTTGTCTGTGTCCGGTCCGTGGTTCGTATGGACCGTCCGTTAAATAGTGAACGGACACAGATACGAACGGACTAACAGACAGGACGTCCGTGAACACCCCTACATAAAATCATACCATCAGAGTATTACAATTTATATGTTTTGTAAAGATTTCGAACTGAATAATTTGAAATATACAAAAGCAATTTTGGTCTTCCAAACGGGAAGATAACAGAGAATGGGATTGGCACGGCTGACTATGTAAATTTTCCAAAAGTAGGGATGAGGACTCAATTGAAAATAAAAATGAGGAATTTTTTGCATTAAAGAATAACTTCAGTGAAATAAAAGTGGCACACTTGAAGTATAAGATTAAGGAAGACATGTATACCAGTCAATATTGTCATTAACAGTAGACAAAATTTATTTTCCCATGTTTAAAGCGAGCTTATCGACTCAAATAATGTGTGGATAAAACGGCTGCATTTCAAAATTAATCTAGGATAAAATAAATTGCCAAACTCAAGTTATTAACCTTTCAAAAAAAAATAAAATAATGAGGGGCATTCCAAGAACCTAACTAAGGATCTCTTGCACCCGAAGCGAGAATCATGCCTAGTACATGTGCATAAACCTAGTAGACTTTAGAATGTATGGTTCAGGTTTGAAAACTAAGTTGGAGGCCTGGTGTCAACAACTATACAGATGAGGTTGGTATTTTTGTAAAGCTAGCCAGCAATAATTTAGTTGTGAAACTTGTGTTGACCAAATTCTATAATCTGACAGTGTCACAATCTTACTTGACATGCATAGTAATCATTATTTACTGTTACCTGACTTGTAATTCGTCATTTTGTTCACCTTTTTTACTATCCTTTCAATTTCAATTACTCATTTATAGTTTCCGAGAAGGTGCATAGATGCAGGTAACCAGTTGGGACTTTAGGAAAACCACCAAAGAAATTTCAATTTACTCTCTGGAAACAGTGCTTCACAGCCAGCTAAAAATTGTCTTAAACCGAGCAAAAAATTACACTGTCCTTTATTTTTTTAAGGATTGTGTTTTCCTTCATGTTAAAACTATCGTAGTTATGTCTGTTCATTTGGACTTTAATTTTTGGTTTCAAACCTTCACGACAGATTTGTTTCAATGTCCTGGGCTAGGATGCTGGGTGATCTATGCAAATAAGAACAATAGAGTTCTTTACTCGAAGTTGGTATCAAGCAGTTGAAAGATTCTTGAGAGTCAACCAAAGTCTTCTCAGTACAATGGGTAATAATTTGGACCACTTGAAAGAGCTTCGTTCATTATGATTTCGGATGAGCTATAATTAAGTGCCACCCTAAAACATAAAGAGTCATTTTGTAGGCAGCCAATCCTGTCATAAACAATAGGAGAATTTTTTTTATATAATTAAAATTTTATGTTAAAAGGAAACAAATGAGGATATAAAGGATAAAAGATTACAACCAACTCCTCAACTCAAGGAGAGCATGAAAGGAAAACCACTTCAAAAATGAACCAATAAGCCAAGGAGGCACAAAAAACGAGAAGGTCATGCCAAATCCAAAGGAACAAGTGCTGACGGTGACAGAGGGCAATCTGATCGCCGCTGAGAGGGCGATCGATCGCCAGAGGATTCCAGAATCTCCTTAGGCTTCGATCAATCAGGAGGGGAGGCGAACAAGCTCCATAGCATTTCATTTTTCCAGTAGGCTCGATCAATTGGAGGGTGGGCGATCGATATCACCTTTCGATGGATCGATCTCCAAAGCAATCCATATGTTCTAGTAAATATGATCAATCGGGATTATGGCGATCGATCGCGTCTCCAGCTTGTGACTCCTTTGGTCTAGGTGATAGATTGAGAAGGGAGGCAATCGATTACCCAACCATTACACTTTTCCAGTATTTATGATCGATCGGGGTGGGGGGCAATCGATCCCCAAAGCAAAACTTTCTCTAGTATTTACGATCGAGGGGTGGGTGATTGATCGCGTCCCTAGTTTTCAACAAATTTCAGTAGTTACGATCGATCGGGGGGAGGCAATCGATCAATCATCAATGCAATCCAGATTTTTCAGTAAGTACGATCGATCGGTGGGAGGTAATATTAGATCGTACCCCCGGCTTCCTACTTCATTTGAAACTGGACGATCGATCACGACTGAAGCCGATCGATCGCTATATAACAGCATTTGGAGGATCAAAACTCCAGAGAGGCTGACCGGTGGGTCGAGACCTACAGATCACAACTTCTCCGCCATATCGGGAGCCAAACAAAGGAGACCAAGCATACCAAATCTGCACTGTCTCAGCTAGGTCTAAACACTCTCTTCGCTCAAGGATTTCACCCATCCTATAGAATATGCAGGGAAGGGCAGTGTGTGAGGCAAATGTCCTTAAGCTGGAAGGTACTAATGACCTCCTTAGTTCTGTGATGAGGTTTTGTCCCAAAACATAGGTCTGAAGCTTTTTATCTTCAAATATTTGTCTATTCCTCTCGTCCCAGATCATTGTGATAAAGCTAGTGAAGCCAATTTGGATTATATAGCCTGCATATTTGTTGTTTAGGAAAAACTGAGTCAACCAATCTAATTCAGTAGAACATCTCCCAATTATATAGTAAATGTTACACTTGCCCAGGAATATACGCCGGATCACCTTATCATATATGCATTCGAACAGTAGATGCTTGACTGATTCTTCACTGTTCCTGCATAGAACACACCTATTGACTAAAGATATCCCCCTTCTTTTCAAATTATCTAATGTGAGTAGCCCATCATTTAGTGTCATCCAAGCATAGAAGGAGTAATAATTCACTCAATGCTTGAACCATATTAGATCATGCCATGGCACATTACCAGATTTCACTTTGCTTGCATCCCAAGCACTCTTAAAAGTAAACTTTCTGGATTATTTGAGCCACCCATAAGAATCCTCTAATTCAATAAGCACCGGTATATTTTCTAGAATTTCCGCCTTAGCAATATCTCCTCTTCTAGAGAGTAGTTGCTCACTTTGGAGTTTTTCAGAATTTAAATGGTCAGCAATTGGTTCATTTATGATGCCGCCCAGTTCAAGAACATTTATGTTGCCAAATTTCCGGACAAGAAGAAGCGGACCACTCCATGGATCCAACCACATCCGAATTGTGGTTGAAAATGTGAAAAATGCATCTCTCCTGCGTAAACGTTAAAAATGCATCTCTCCTGCAAAAAAGATTGCAGTTGAAGAATAGATTTCCATGCATAAGAACAATTATGAGGTCTAGCCATCTAAATGGAGTTGTTTCTAAGATAAACCCCATGAATCCATAAACACCATAGAGACTCTTCACAGGATACACATCTCCAAAATAGCATGGCAACATTTACATTATTAATGTCTTGAATGCGTCTAACCCCAAGACCCACCTTCTTTTAGGGGGCGACCTAGCTTACGCCAAGATATGTTATGAAAACCGTTGGATTGAGTAATACCTTTCCATAAGAAAGTAGCCATGATGCCTTCCACCTTTTGACAGACTTTCTTAGTTTAAAACAAGATGTCTAGAAGATATTCAGACCACCAATAACCAATTTAATCAGTTGTAATCTCCTAGCATATGATAGAAGTGCAGTTTTCCACCCATTGACATGGCTAGTGATACTTTCAATAAGAGGTTTACAGGCGAAATAAGAACTACACTTAGAAGAGAGAGGCATAGACAAATATTTGATCAGAAAATACCCTTCCTGGAATCCAAACATTTGTATGATGATTGGCTTGAATTCGTACCTTGTAGAGAAGAAGATAGAGCTCTTGCTAATATTCACATGAAGACCAGAGATGTCTGCGAAAGCTGAGAGGATTACATTAATGCACTCGGCCGATTGCACATCCTCCTTAGAGAACAAGAGAACATCATCAGCAAAAAATAAATGTGAGATAGGAAGACCTCCCTCAATGTTGGGTGCCTTGAGGTAGCCGTTCGTTGCGGCCTGGGTCAACATAGCTGACAAACCTTCCATGCCTAATAAGAATAGGAGGGGGGATAATGGACAGCCCTATCGAAGACCACTTGCACTTGAGAAGTACCTATAATTCAAACCATTGAACAAGACACTGAAAGTGGAGGTGCATAAAAACTGCCTAGTCCAGTGGAGCCATTTATCATCGAAACCAAGGGCCTTACGAACATGGAAAATATAGTCCCACCTCACCTTATCCTAAGCTTTCCTCAAATCCACTTTTATGCAAAACCGATTTTGCCCCCCATGTCGATGCATATTATGAACTAACTCATGAGAAAGCAAAATATTTACACCAATCATTCTGCCTTTCACAAAAGGCGACTAATTGAGACTAATCAGATTGGGAAGCACAAGAGCCAACATGTTTGCTAAAATTTTTGTGATGGCTTTGTAGATGAAGTTACAAAGGGCGCTAGGCCTAAACTCCTCAAAGTTCTTAGAATCTGGCTTTTTTGGGATGAGAGTTAGAAATGTATGGTTTATAAGCCTTGAGCATATACTCTCTTTTAAAAAGTCTCGCACTGTCAGTAGGAAGTTTGGGCCAATGATATCCCAAAAGTGAGTAAAGAATTATTTTTGAAACCCATCAGGACCTTGAGCTTTTCCATTAGGCACCTAGAATACAGTCCCTTTAATTTCCTCATAACCCATATCACTAGACAAGAAAGCAGATTGATCCAGGGTTAGAGTCCTAGAGAAAGGGAGTGTTAACTAAGGGGTTGAAGCGGTAGGAGCAAATAGTTTATTGTAAAATATCTCTGCTTTGGCTCCAATTTCCTGAGATGTCTCCAAACGAGTGCCCGAGTCATTAATGATCTCGTGGATAGTGTTCTGAATACTATGATCTCGTGGATAGTGTCTCCAAACTGAAGCATGAAAAAACTTGGAGCACCTATCTTCCTCTTTGAGCCACTTTACTCTTGATTTTTTACTGTAAAATTTTTCTCTTATACCATCCTCTTCACACACTTTTTGTCTAGATAGATTAACACACATCCAAAAATCATCATCAAAGGGTTGGTTTTGCAAGACATTGAGGTCCTCGACAACTATTCTATATCTTTCATTGGCATCCCCAAAGTGATCTTTGTTCTAGCTTTTGAGAGCCTCTTTGCACGCCTGCAACTTTTTGAACATTATAAACAGGGGCTGACCATCGATCGCCGTCTCCCAAGCTTTGGAAATAACCTCTCCCACACATGGATCTTGCAACCACATATCAAAGAACATGAACGTTTTCGGGCCTTTTCGAATGAATGGTGCATTCTGAAAACAATAGGATTGTGATCTGATATGCCTGGAGGTGGACAATGGAGTCTTGCAGTGGGGAAGCTAATGAACTAATCAGGGTTAGCAAAGCCTCTATCAATTCAACAAAGAGTAAGATTATTACCAGATTGGTTGTCGCTCCAAGTGAAGGACTATGAACAAGCGATCTCCTGTAACCCAGCCTTAGAAATACAATCATTGAAAGCTCTAAGGGTCAGCCTGGGTGCGGAGCCCCTTCCCAATCTTTCTGACTCGTGGTGAATTGCATTGAAGTCGCCATCATAACCCAAGGACCATTAATTATGTTGGTGAAGTTATAGAGATTAGTCCATAAATTCTTTCGCTCTTGAGCATCATTAGAACCATAAATAGCTGTGAAGTAGAAAGTGTCACCTGAGATGCAAGTGACCAAATAATGAAGCACCTAAGGTGTCTCCTGCACCTTATGAACAGTAGCAACATTGGGGTTCCAGAGGATCAGGATTCTCCCTGATTCATTTGAACTCATATTATTCAACGATTGTCATCCCGCAATAACTTTCCTGCTAACTCTGTCAACATATCTTCGTTTGCTTTTTGTTTCACATAATGCCAGAAGGAACACATTTTCATCTCTAACAAGGTCTCGCATCACTGACCTTTTACTCCTGTGGCCCACGCCACGAATATTCCAACTACAGATAAACATTAAAGCGGTTTAGGGGCCGATGCCCCCACTTTATGCGTCTGCTTTGTTTGCTTTTGGCTTTTATTTTGGGACGCAGCCCTAGTTGGTTGAGTTCTATAGACGAGGCTTCGGAAATCGACTCATCGCTATCTTGTATTGGATGGAAAGGGTTTATAGAATGCACAATATTTTCTCGTGCTAGCTTTAACAAGGGTCTTTCCAGGAGAACTCTAGTCATAGGAACGTTGGGCCTGAGTCAAAGTGCCCCCCACAGGTTTCCAAAACCACTGTCCCAGTGAGTGAAGGAGGCAAGTGGGGTTGGTCAAGTTGGTTTGGGCGCACGAGCTAGGGGTCCACAAACACATCCGATGAAGATGTTGGGGTTGCAGAGAGGTACAGAGGCCAGTTGTCATGTGTACATACGTGCTTCCCCAAGACCATGTATGGCACCTGCCCAACCATAATTGGTGAGTTTTCTAGTATTGACTTCGAGTCTCTGGATTTATAGGGATGGGGTTTGGCATCTGACATGAGTAGGCGAGTGTCTATTGATATACACAAAATATATCCAATTTTATATGCCTTTCTACCTATATGTTAGTCATCATTTCAGTTAAAATAAGGATAATTAATAGTTAGTATTGTTAAGTGAGTAATTAGGAATTTAATAAATAAATACGCTTAATTGATTAATTTAGATGCATTAATTGGATTTAATAGATTATATTTTATTATGCATCTAATTTATATTTAACTTTATGTAGGTTTTAAGAGCTTCAGATGCAGATTGCCAAAAGTGAATAAAATGGGCCGAAATTGTGTTGGTAGAAACAAAGCACGCTGGAGAGGAAGGAAGGAGTAAAGAGGAGGTTTGCTTGCTCGAGAGATAGGCAGGCCGAAATTGTTTTGCTCGCTCGAGAGAGGAGGAGAACAACTTGCAGAACTGGTGATGGAGAGAGTGAGGACGAGAGGAGTTCTCAACGACACAGTTTGTCTACGGCAAGAAGGAGGAGAAAGCTGCCGGCAGTCTAGGAGAGAGGCTAGATAGAACTGTTGGTCGAGAGTGGGAGGATAGTACTGGTCGTGAGTTATTTGGTTGAGAAAAGAGGATTGCTGGTGGAGAAAAGAATTGCTGCTTTGGTCGAGAGACAAAGAAGCAAAATCGATTGCCGAACTACTCGATAGAGAGAAGTGGTACTGATCTGATTTCGGGAGAACATTGCTTTGGGCCGGAATTGGGGACTATTTTATTCTGTTCGAGAGAAATATCAGAACGGTTGAGGCTTACAGTCGAGAGGCTATTGCAGAAGGTGGAGGAGAGAGCAAAGCAGAACGGGATTGCAGACGAACTGAAAGCATAAATTAGGCTTATTCTTTCTTTTATCTTATTTTTAGTTAATTTATTTGTTTTAAGATTAGATGAATGTTTGATTGATTAATTAGAAATTAAAAATTAGAACTTTTTATTTCATTGCTGCTTGTTACACATTCTCTTAGAATTAGGTTGAATTTCCTACCAAGTCTCTGAGCGATCGACCTCGTAGCCATTATTCTACATTAGATTCGTGTGCTTGCGAGTATCACATTAAAATTCACATCAAGTTTTTGGCGCCGCTGACGGGGACAACGTATTATAATTTACCAAATTCTAAGTATAGTTAGAGTAGTTTAGTTTCAGTTTAACTTAGTTTAATTTGTGTTGCTTATTAGTGTTTTACCTTTTTGTAGGACTAAGAGAAGACGTGGAGGTCTCGCTGACATTGGAAGGGCCACCCCTTCCCCTCATTTGCATTAACTTACTTTTTTTTATTTGGGTGCTTGGTATTTTTATATTTCTTTCTACGACTCCATGCTTGTTCTAGGTGTGGCTATTAGGTTGCTAGTTGTCGCCATCAAGGATCGATGCTTGTTAGTTGTGGAGATTAAGATTGTAACAGGTATTTGTTTGTTAGTGGTGTTAATTAGTGCATGCTTGGTCGTCGGTCACTAGGTGAAAAACTTGCACCTCTTGACCTAAAAATTAAGAGAACCTTTAAAACAAGATTAAAAACATACAATGGATATTTCAAATGGATTAGGTAACATGGAAAATGAGAATGTGAGGAAGACATTAAAAGATTATTCATTCCCCATTCAATTCAATTCACCTTCATGTATAGTGTTGCCGCTCATCACGACACACCACTTTGAGTTGAAACCAGGGGTGATGCAACTTTTGCTTACAAAATATGGTTCAAAGGAAAAGATCCCTACAATCATGTCAAAGAGTTCCTTAACATCTGTGCTACATTTAAATTCCAAAACTTCATTGATGAATCTGTTAGGTTGTGCCTCTTTTCCTTTTCTTTGAAACAAAAAGCGAAATCGTAGTTGAACTCTTTAGAAGTTGGGATCAATTGGCTGAAAAATTTTTGAACAAATTCTTCCCTGTTCAGAAAACTCATGCCCTTCGTAGAGAAATTACAAATTTTATGCAGAAGGGGGGTAAACACTTTTATAAGTGTTGGGAAAGATGGAAGAATTTGCTTCTCAAATGTCCACACCATGGATTTTTAAAGTGGCAACAAGTTTAATTCTTCTATGACGGTTTAATACCACAGAACCATCAAATGGTTGATGCCGCTAGTGGTGGGTCAGTTATGATTAAGAACGCAGAAGAAGCATGGGATTTTATTCAGAACTATGCAAAAATTATCAGCAATGGGATTGCTCAAGTAGAGTTGACAGAACGTTTCCTTTTCAAAAGAGAGGAGGCGTATATGAGGTAGACAATAGTGTACATTTGATTTCCAAGATAGACAACTTGACACAACGTTTTGATGCATTGATGTCTGCTGGTGGGCCCCAACTACCATCACATGTCAATGTGTGTGCCATTTGCTCTAACCCTTCCCATGTCACCCAAAACTATCCCTCTAACACCTCGGGAGTGGAATACAATAGTGATCAGGCTAATGCTATCAGTGCCTTCCCTCGACCTGGAAGTAACCCATATTCGGAAACTTATAACCCAGGTTGGGCAAAGCATCCCAATTTTTCATAGTCCAAATGACCACATCAAGGAGGACCAGGTTCCTTCCCAATCAGTCTTACCCTCAACAAGTTCAAACATTCCCTACACAACCCAAGAAATCATCTCTTGAGGATACTTTGAATTTGTTCATGCAAAGCTCTCTACAATTTCAAAGAGATACCCAACATTCTTTACATGCCAACTCGCAAGCAATTGCGAAGCTGGAACTTCAAATGGGTCAATTGGCTTCTGCATTAAATGAGAGGGAAAAAGGTAGGTTCCCTAGTCAACCTATAGCAAATCCCAAAGGACAATTCGAAGTGGGCTCTAAGTCTTGTCAAGACCAATTTCTAGAGCAAGTTAAAGTCATAACTACACTAAGGAGTGACAAACAAATTGACAACAAGGTTGAATCAGCTAAGACTGACATAGAAACAACTTTGAATCACCTAAGACTGATATATAAACAACTTTGAATCACCTAAGACTGACATAGAAACAACTGCTAGAAAGGGTGAGGAATAAGAGAGTACTACTGGACCAAATGTTATTCCTGTTACATCAAAGAAGAGCATAGAAGCTTCTTCATGTCCTGAGTCTAGCCATATGCCACCCTATATACCCAAAGAACTTTTTCCCCAAAGACTTGCAAAAACATCTCAAGGGAACAAACTTGATGAGACAATGGAAATGTTAAAGAAAGTGCAAATCAATATTCCATTGCTCGATGCTATTAAGCAAGTTCCCGCTTATGTAAGATTCTTGAAAAACATGTGCACTCAGAAAATAAAATTGAATGTACACAAGAAAGTGTTTCGCACTGAACAAGTTAGCTCGATTCTTAAGCATAACACTCCTCCTAAGTTTAAAGATCCAAGATGTCCCACAATTTCATGCATTATAGAAGACCATACTGTGGAGAGGGCATTGTTGGACTTAGAGCTAGTGTAAATTTGCTACCATTTTCTGTTTATGAGCAACTTGAGAGGAGAGCTGAAACAGACTACCATAACACTACAACTTGTGGACAGATCAGTTAAAGTTCCACGCGGTGTTATTGAGGATATTCTTGTTCAGGTGGATAAATTTTTTTCCCTGTAGCCTTCATTGTCTTGGATACACAACCTGTGCAGAATCCTGGTACTCAGATTTCTATGATTTTGGGAAGGCCATTCTTAACCACATCCAATGCCATAATGTTGTCTTTTAGAAATTTAAAGGTTAAACTCAATGTCTTTAATGTTAGACAACAACCGCTGAAGTCAGATGATTCTTTTACAATGAATATGATTGAAAGTTTAGTACAATAATCTCTGCAAAATGTTTTAAATGATGATCCCCTTTAGACATATTTAACTCATTTCGGCATAGACTTCGACATCGAAGGGTCCATTAGAGAAGTCAATGCACTGCTTGACTCTACCCTTGTATTTGACCCGACCAAATGGAAAGACAAGGTGGAACCTCTTCCAGTTCCCGAATCTAAACTTGTCCCATCTATTGAAAAACCACCCCAACTTGACCTAAAACCATTACTTGAAACACTGAAATATGCGTTTTTTAGGTTATTCTGCTACATTGCCTATTATCATCTCTTTAGACCTTAATTTTGAATAGGAAGGAAAGTTGCTTAACGTTCTTTGCGAACATAAGACAACTTTGGGGTGGACAATAGCAGACATTAAGGATATAAGTCCTTCTCTTTCTATGCATCACATTTACCTTGAGGAGCAATGCAGAATTAACCCTAATATGAAGGAGGTGGTAAGAGCCGAGGTGCTAAAATTGCTGGATGTTGGCATAATTTGCCCCATATCATATAGTACTTGGTTTAGCCCAGTTCAGGTTCTTCCTAAGAAATCAGGAATCACAGTAGTAAAAAATGATAATAATGAATTAGTCCCCACCTGAATGACCACCGGGTGGTGAGTTTGTATTGACTACAAAAAATTGAACTCAGTCATAAGGAAAGATCACTTTCCCTTGCCATTCATTGATCAGATGCTTGAGAGACTTGCTGGTCATAGTCACTATTGCTTTTTAGATGGCTATTCAAGCTACAATCAAATTCCCATTGCTACAGAGGATCAAGAAAAGACCACATTCATTTGTCCTTTTGGAACATATGCCTATCGGCGCATGCCATTTCGGTTGTGTAATGCACCCGCCACATTCCAGCAATGCATGATGAGCATATTTTCAGATATGGTTGAGCGGTTTCTTGAAATTTTCATAGATGACTTCTCTGTGTTTGGATCTTCTTTTGATGAATATTTACACCATTTGTCTCTTGTCCTGGCAAGGTGTAAAAAAACAAATCTTGTGCCAAATTGGGAGAAATGTCACTTTATGTTTCGTCAAGGGATAGTTATGGGGCATATTATTTCTCATAAAGGAATTGCAGTTTTTAAGACCAAAGTTGACTTAATTTCAAGTCTGCCTCCACCAAAATCAGTAAAGGAGGTTCGATCTTTTCTTGGTCATGCTGGGTTTTACAGAAGATTCATCAAAGACTTTAGCAAAATTTCGAGACCTTTATGCAATTTGCTTGCCAAAGGAACTACTTTTCTCTTTACACCCAAAGAAACTACTTTTCCCTAAAGCGTTTGATCAACTCAATCAATTCCACACATCTGCACCCATCATCCAACCTCCGGACTGGAATTTACATTTTGAGCTTATGTGTGACGCATCCGATTATGCGGTTAGAGCGGTCTTGGGGTGGCGGGTGAATAAGATACCCCATGTCATCTATTATGCAAGTAGAACTCTCAATGATGCTCAGCTCAATTATTCTATGACAGAAAAAGAGTTGTTGGCCGTAGTTTTTGCTCTATACAAGTTCAGATCATATCTCTTAGGATCCAAGGTCATAGTGTTTTCGGATCATGCAGCTTTGAAATATCTTCTTTCAAAGAAAGGCACTAAACCTCGTTTAATCCGTTGGGTCCTATTACTTCAAGAGTTTGATATTGAGATTCTGAAAATGTTGTTGCTGATCACTTGTCTCGACTCATTGATGAGTTTGCTGAGGAGCCCTTACTTTGAATGAGTCATTCCCTGACGAACAACTTTTTATTGTATCTCAATTGCCTTGGTATGCTGATATTGTCAATTATCTTGTCACAACTCAACTTCCTGAACATTGGACAAAACAAGATAAATCCAAATTCTTCGTCGAGGCTAAGCATTTTTCCTGGGATGATCCATACTTATTCAAGTATTGTCCAGATCAAATCATTAGGAGATGTGTGCTAGAGCATGAGGTTGAGAGTATCATTTCTTTTTGCCATGCACATGCATGTGGCGGCCATTTTGATGTGAAAAAGACCGCTGCAAAAATTTTACAGAGTGGTTTCTATTGGCTTACTTTATTTAGAGACACTCATGAATTTTGCACATAATGTAACAGATGCCAACGTATGGGTACACTATCGCGAAGGTCCATGATGCCCCTTACAAACATTCTTATTTTTGAACTTTTTGATGTCTGGGGTATTGACTTCATGGGCCCATTTCCTTCATCGTTTGGTCATCTCTATATACTTGTTGCAGTAGATTATGTTTCCAAATAGGTTGAGGCAGTTTCATGCAAAATAGATGATTACAAAGTGGTGGTTCGTTTCTTGAAAGAAAATATATTTTCTCATTTTAGAACCCCTCGTGCAATTATAAGTGATGGTGGTACACATTTCTATAATAGAGCCTTCAAATCGCTTCTGAAAAAGTACTCCATTACGCATAAAATTGCCACCCCATATCATCCATAGACATGTGGGTAAATTGAAGTTTCAAATAGGGAAATTAAACGCATTCTTGACAAAATGGTTCGTCCCGACCAAAAGGATTGGTCTGGAAGATTGAATGATGCATTGTGGGCTTACCATACTACATTTAAGACACCGATTGGAATGACTACCTATGGACTTGTATTTGGAAAACCTTGCCATTTACCTGCGGAATTGGAACATATTGCTTACTGGGCCATCAAAAACTTTAATTTTGATATAGACAAGGCCGGATCACTTCGCAAGTTGCAACTCAATGAGTTAGACGAAATTCGTAATGAGGCTTATGAGAATGCGAAGATTTAAAAAGCAAGGACCAAAGTTTTTCATGATAAGTCAATATTGAGGAAGTCATTTGAGCCCGTTCAAAAAGTTTTGCTCTACAACTCGAGGTTACATCTCTTCCAAAGAAAGCTCTGTTCATGATGGTTCCCATGGGGCGGTTGACATTCAAAACCCTAAAGATTGAACAGAACTATTTTCAAAGTTAATGGTCAAAGATTGAAACCATATTTAGAGGGTTTTACTGAGAGGGAGGAGAGTTTTTTGCATTTGGATGAACCTAATTTGCCTACCTGAATTTTTGTTACGTCTAGCTGAAGATGAAAAACTTAGCGTTCTTGGGAGGCAACAAATTTTGTTTCTTGAATTGTTTTCTATTTGTTTAATATTTGGCTTGTTTAATATTTGTGTGGGGATGTTACAATCTAGGTTTGAGGGTATTTTTTATTTTTTCCATATTTTGTGCTCACTCCTCATTCTTAGTTTGTGTGTTTAAATGTTCTACATATATCATAAGGCTTCTCCATTCAGGTGATTTCTTACCTTACACTCCTTTTTCTTTTACTAGTTATTGCAGTATTATTTTTGGTAAACATTGAGGGCAATGTTTAGTTTAGGTTTGGGGGTGTAGAAAAGAAGTGTTCTTTTGTGTCATTATCATCTACTTCTTTTGGAAAAAATAAAAAAAATAAAAGAATAAGTTTTATATTGTTTGTTAGTATTTTCATTGGTTTTGGTAGTTTATCCCTTTATGATGTATACTTTAATTTTTAAGAGATTAATTTACATTGGAGGATAGAAACACTTAACTGAGAATATCTTTCTATTACAGTCCTTTTAGATCAGGTGCTTGAGCTAATAAAACTCACTCACACACACTAGTTACATAAAGTAATACCCTCTAGAGATTTGTTGAATATTAATATTCAGTGGGATATCTTTGGTCAAAGTCATTAGATAATACGTGGTTATTGTTGAGCTTAAATGATCATGATAGACCTTTTACTTGGCTTATAGGTTGAGAGTATAATACAACCTGGATAGAAAAAAGATCGCTGAAAAATATGAATGCTGAAAATAATGAGAAAAAAATAAAAGCAAGCTCGAGGTTGCTTGACTTTATAGGAATAACTTAGGCTGATGCTCAAGCCCGAAGCGGTCTATACCTAAAACCAAATGCCCTAAGCCAACTGGTTGGGAGTCATTGGCCTGAGTCATTGTTAAACCTAAACATCTCGAAGTTAGGCCTTACACAATCTCGTAAAAAAAAGTCAATGGTGTATTATCCTCTCAAATCTAGAATGTTGGACCCGAAGGAGGTGCGCAGGTATTTGTTCTATCATGAACCTAAAAATTACGATGACTGTGTAGTTTCTGATGTTCTTTGGTTAATGGGTCACATTGGATCTGTGTGAAACATAGATTTAGAATGTATTGCTACAATGTTCTACACTTTTTCTATTTATATTATCACGCTATATCATATTTGAGCATAAATTTCCAAGATGAAAGTGTGGAATAAAACCACTTACTTGAGGGCTTCTATATTCTAGTTGATTATAAATGCAAGTACGTGTGGTTGAATTTCTTAAGCATTGCGGTTTGCATTTGAAGGGATAATAGGTTGTTTGTTTCATAATGATTTTTTATTTCTTTTTGCACTTAGATTAATTAGGTTAGTTTCATAAATAGATGTTTGTGGGTAGGATGGAAAGAGTTCATTCGTCCAGCCAGGGACACCTGAGGGCTTAAAAGGCTTGTTGAGTATGCTAAATGCAATCGCGATTTCTTGCGAAAGTGGATTAGGTAGATTTATTTGTGTTGTTTTGTTTTGTTTTTGCTCGAGGACTAGTAAAATGTAGGTTTGGGGGTATTTGATATACACAAAATATATACAGTTTTATATGCCTTTCTACCTATATGTTAATCATAACTTCAGTTAAAATAAGGATAATTAATTGTTATTAGTGTTAAGTGAGTAATTAAGAATTTAATAAATAAATACGCTTAATTGATTAATTTAGATGCATTAATTGGATTTAATAGATTATATTTTATTATGCATCTAATTTATATTTAACTTTATGTAGGTTTCAAGAGCTTCAGATGTAGATTGCCAAAAGTGAACGCACGTCAAACAACTTCTGTGAAGAGATTGAAGATCCGATAGACGAGGTTGCTACTGAAGAGATTGAAGATCCGATAGACGAGGTTGCTACAACTGGTTTAGCCCAATGAAAGAAAAAAAAAGAATTAACAAGACCGATCCGACCGGTTCAATGGCTCAGTTTGGTCAGGAGAAAAAAAAAGTGCTCTGTTTTGCTCGAGAGACAAAACAAAGCATAACTTCTACTCGTGGGAAAAGGCCGGAATTGTGTTTGTAGAAACATAGCAGTGCTACTGGAGAGGAAGGAAAGAGTAAAGAGGAGGCTTGCTTGCAAGAGAGAGAGGCTGGCCAAAATTGTTTTGCTCGCTCGAGAGAGGAGGAGAACAACTTGTAGAACTAGTGTTGGAGAGAGTGAGGATGAGAGGAGTTCTCGACGGCGCAGTTTGTCTATGGCAAGAAGGAGGAGGAAGCTGCCGGCAGTCTAGGAGAGAGGCTGGACAGAACTGTTGGTTGAGAGTGTGAGGATAGTACTGGTCGCGAGTTATTGGTTGAGAAAAGAGGATTGCGGGTGGAGAAAAGAACTGATGCTTTGGTCGAGAGACAGAGAAGCAGAATCGATTGCCAAAGCTGCTCGAGAGAGAGAAGTAGTACTGATCTGATTTCGGCGAGAACATTGCTTTGGGCCGGAATTGGGGGCTATTTTGTTCTGTTCAAGAGAAAGAGCAGAACGGTTGAGGCTTACAGTTGAGAAACTATTGCAGAAGGTGGGAAGGACGAGATTGTAGGCGAACTGAAAGCAGGAATCATGCTTATTCTTTCTTTTATCATATTTTTAGTTAATTTTTGTATTTTATGATTAGATGAACATTTGATTGATTAATTAGAAATTAAAAATTAGAACTTTTTATTTCATTGCTGCTTGTTACACATACTCTTAGAATTAGGTTGTATTTCCTACCAAGTCTATGAGGGATCGACTTCGTAGCCATTATTGTACAATAGATTCGTGCGCTTGTGAGTATTATATTAAAATTCACATCATCTATCCTTCGGGTGTTCCCAAGGGAGGTCTTTTGTAACTCCCTTCTTGAACCCGGTAGCATCATAGACTCATCGAAGTTTGCCATGCATGGGTGGGTTGTTGGTCGGCTGAGATCTAAGGCATGGTTCGGGGTCATCCTTTCATTTTTAGTGATAGGAATCTAATCTTTGGTAGCCAAAGGAGTGGAGCGGTCCGCCCCTATAGTGGGCTTAGGGAATGGTTGCATGTGCCATAGTAATCACCTGCTAAACCTGAGCTCTTAGAGCTTCCGATGACCGCGTCTTCCGGAGCAGGATGTTGCAGCATCTCGATCCAAACCTCCTTCGACCGGCATGTGATCTATACATGAATTATTATCTCCGAAACTTATATTTATGCTAGTGTTTGATTAGAATTATTGCTACTTTAATATAGTTTTTGGTTTTTGTAGGAAATGAGAGCAAGACGCAGAAATGGGGTGAAACACGACTCTAATGATTGAATATTCATTACTTCGATTGCATATCTCTTATGGGATTGATTTAAGCTTCGTGTTAAAGTACGCGAAGTTAGCTTTCCAACGCCACTGACCGTTCGCAATTCGGAGTCCTGAGCAAAAAGTTATGATCATTTGAAATATAGCACGCGAAAGAGACACGATTAAAGAGAAGAACCGTCAAGATGAGATTGGATGGGATGAGATCAATACAACGGGTTTTTGTTTAATAAAAAAAAGAGAAAAGAAATATGAACCGGTTTCCGTTCATGTGGATGGTGCACCTCCATGGATTTGTTCTGATGATTTACCTGTGATTTCTTTCATTAACCCATATGTGCATAGTAGGACCACAGGTGGACTGAACGTTGGATTGAAAGACCCTGGATAAGTTGGACTCATGGAGTTTCGTCTGGCTGAAGACGTTAAACTTAGCGCTTGGTGGGAGGCAACCCACGTATTCAGGTGTATTCTCTCCTTTTCCTTTTCTTTTCTTTGTTATATGATCATTGTCATTTTATATTTTTGTTCACATTGAGGACAATGTTCATAGCAGGTTTGGGAGAGGGAATATTGCTTACATATAAAAAAAATCATAAAAATTTGAATTAGTTTTTTAAGTTGTTTGTTAGTATTTTTTTTGTTAGGTTTTGATAGTTTAACCCGTGATAATGCATGCTTCAATTCTTAAGAGATTAATTTACATTGGAAGTGTGAGTTATACTGGAGGATAGAGAGCTTAACTGAGCATATCTTTCTATTACAATCCTCTTGGAACAAGTGCTTGAACTAAGAAAATTCACTCGCACACACTAGTACATAAAGTAATACCATCTAGAGATTTGTTGAATGCTAATCTATAGTGGGATGTCTTTAGTCATAGTTATTAGATGATGTGTAGTTATCTGTGGAGCTTAAAAGATCATGATAGACTATTTACTTGGCTATGGCAAGGGATTGGAACTGAAAATAGGTTGAGAGTATAATACAACCTAGACAGAATAAAGATGTGCTGAAAAGAATGCTGAAAATGAAAATGCAAAAAAATGAAAACAAAATGAAAGAAAGGGGCTGCTTGACTTTATAGGATTAACTTAGGCTGATGCTCGGGCCCGAAGCGGTCTCTTAAAACCTAATGCCCTAAGCCAACTGGCTGTGAGTCATTGGCCTGAGTCATTGCTAAACCTAAGCATCTTGAAGTTAGGCTTTACACAGTCCTAGCAAGAAAAAAAAAAAGAAAAAAGAAAAAAAAGGTCTATGGTGTATTATCCTCTCAAATCTAGAATGTTGGACCCGAATGAGGCGCGCAGATCTGTGCTATCATGAACCTAAAGATTACGATGACTATGTAGATTCTGATGTTCTTTGGTTAATGGGTAACACTGGATCTGTATAAAACAGAAATTTAGAATGTATTGCTATAATGTTCTACACTTTTTACTATCTATATTATCATGCTATATAATATTTGAGCAGAAATTTCCAAGATGAAAGTGTGGAATAAAACCACTTACTTGAGGGCTTCTATATTCCTGTTGATTATGAACCAAGTACATGTGGTTGATTTTATTAAGCATTGTAGTATGTATTTGTCGGGATAATAGGTTTGCTTGTTTTGTAATGTTTTAATTTTTGTTTTATTTTTGCACTTAGGTTAATTAGATGAATAAATACATGTTTGTGGTAGCATGGCTGCAAACCCTCATGAGACAAAACTCGCCCTACTAAGGCAACCTATAGGTTTAACGTCTTGTTGCATACGCTCAATGCAATCGTGTTCTATACGAACGTGGTGTTTACTTTTCTGCATTAGTTCCTTAGTTTGTTTGATTTTATTTTGTTTTGTTTTGCTAGGGACTAGCAAAATGTAGGTTTGGGGGTGTGATCTATACAAGAATTATGTATTTTATTATCTCCTAAACTTATATTTATGCTAGTGTTTGATTAGAATTATTGCTACTTTAATATAGTTTTTGGTTTTTGTAGAAAATGAGAGCAAGACGCAGAAATGGGGTGAAACGCGACTCTAATGATTGAACATTCATTACTTCGATTGCATATCTCTGATGGGATTGATTTAAGCTTCATGCACTACAACAAAAATGGCCTTTAACCACGGTTTTAATTCTGTGTATAAAGCTATGCTTTTACGACAGAAAATGATCCGTGGAGAAAGGTATAGCATTTGCGACAGATTTTTTCGACATTCCACGGTTTTTTTATCAGTGGTTAAAATGTCTGTCGGGAAACCAAAACTTAATTATTTTTTAAAAAGGAAAAAGATCTAGATCATTGATTTGAAGGGCCAGGATTAAAACCCCATTGAATCTCCTCGACTTCCCTCAGCAACATCGGACGATGCCCTAGCCTCTCCGTTCTCCAGCCTCAACCACGCATCTCCGGCCATGAGCTCCAGCCTTCCGACCTCCGCTCCGCCTTATCGTTTCATCTTCGACATTATTTCTCTCTCCCATCATCCCCCTCAGTCTCTAACTTTATTTTTTATCTCAGTCCGGATTCCCCTCAGGCACCAGTAGGTCAGATATCTCCTAATCAAGCTCTCCTCGGCAAACAACGAATTTCGCTTCGAGTCTAGAGTCCTCCACCAGCAGCTTGGTCCCACCATTCTCCTGATAAATGTCAAGTTTGTTGTTTTAGGCTAAATTTTGTCCTTTTGTGGTAATTTTTGGTATTTTCATATGGAGGAGTGATTGTGCCGGTTACATGTTCGTTAAAACTCACGGTACATGCTTTGTGCCCTATATCGATTTCTTATTTTAGGGTAGGAGAGGGCTGTTAAATTAGTGCCAAGTAGGTGTTCGTCAAAATGCAGCAGTCTGATTTTTTGCCCAGTTGATCTTTTTCGTTAGGGTATAAAGAGGCATGCTAAGATAAGATTTGTACTAATGAGTTTATGCTTTTTTTTGGAATACTTTATCACAAAGTCTTTTGTGTACTTTAAATTGAGGTGGTTAATCCAGTGTCTAAGATTGTGTACTTTGTGTATTTTTTTGGGAATACTTTGTGTAAATTATAATAGCTATCAAAGGAGGGGGGATACCGAAGAATAAAGAAAAGGGTAAGAAGAAAAAGGTTGTAAGACTGTGTTCATGAAGTATATATACTTGTGCATGTGGAGGGAAGTGTATGTGTACGTAGTAGAGAGGAAGACTGGATGGAGGGAAGGATTTAAGGAGATATTATTCAATGTTGTGCTCCTAGAGGACCATGTTAGCATGCCAACAGCCAATATCCATCTCTTTCTTGTACAATGTCAGCAGTATTTTGTTGAAATGCAAAAAATCTTATTGCAGACATGTCTGAACATGTCAGCAGCATATTGCTGACTTTGAACTGATGATGAATGGCTATTCACTGGGAGGGCCATATAGGATTGAGGGCATTCAAATTGTAGTTCTTGTTCTCTTTTCCTTCAAATTGTGCATTGTGTTTCTCCTATGCATTTGGAATGACAGATATGAAAATATAGATTATCACCTGAGAAGATTGAAACTGGTGACACAATGTGTCTACTTCTTCTCTCTTGTTTTGTATCAAGCTTTAACTTCTTATTAAAAAACAATTCACTGTACAAGAAGCTTGTCAATAGACTAAAGTTATGCTTTAAATGTGTTCCTAAACCACAAGATGGTTTATAATAGACATTGACTTGGAAATTTCTGCAACTGCTAACACTTGCAAGAAACTTTCGTCCTTTTTTTCCATGAATATTATGTTGTGAACATGATTTTAGCCACTGTTTTTTCACACAAAAAAGAGTATAATAAACTTGTGAAGACATAATTCTTGTTCTTTTCTTGATGCAGTATCATGCAGGCACTAATTTTGGTGTGTTTCTTGTTGTTGAGCTCAGACTACCCTGGTTATGGATGTGATTTCTTAGATTAAGACTGCATCTCAATCTAGTCGGAAATAACTTAAATCTCTTCATTTTTGTCTCTACCACACCTTTTATTATCGTGCAATTGGCTTCTGAGATTAAAACAGCAATAATTCATTCAGCTCTGATTTGTAGGACTGATTAACCAAACCAAATGGGGACATCGCAAGGACTTGCACACAGCAATAAAGTCATGCTCTGGTACATTACTTACAGGGAACTTAACTGCAGTTTCCTTAGTAGGGATGCCACCGGGGCCGGGTTTTTACCCGACCCGACCGGATCTGGCCTTATTGGGGCCGGTTCTGGAAAACCTTATACAGTACCGGTTCCGGTCCGGGTATGAAAGAGGAACCAATGCACCGGGTCGGGGCAGGTTTGGGTATTATATTAAAACCCGACCCGACCCGATATATAAGTACTCAACTCAAGTTAGGTCTCTCTTCTTGTCATTTTTTTTTCTTTTAGTGCCCTTTTGTAGCTTGAAAGAGTGAAAAATAATCAAAATAATCAAAGTTTGTTTGAAAAAGAATAAAAATAGATAAAAAAATTTTGATTTGGTATCGGGACGGGGCGGGGCGGGGCGGTTCTGGATTTGGTACTGGGGCAGTTCTGAGTCCAAAAATTGGACCCGTAGTGGGTCTGGGGTGGTTCCGGGTTTGAAGAATTACAACGGTTCCGGGGCCGGGTTTGCCAAGAACCGACCCAAACCCGCCCCGGTGGCATCCCTATTCCTTAGGTATACAACAATTTATTCCTTATGAGTATAAATCATAAATTCCATCCTACGCATGTCTAATAACTTTAGTCTTTTTTCTAATTTATATACCGTTATTATCATTACGTATGTCTGTTTTAGGCTTATGTTTATGAAGATGGTTCGGGAAATTGCGTTGCATTTCTCTCCAATAGTGACCTTAAAAGTGCTGCTACGGTGAATTTCCATTCAATGTCATATGAACTCCCCCGAAGGTCCATTAGTATCTTGCCAGATTGCAAGACATTTAACACTGCAAAGGTAATTTTATACGTTTTTTTTTTATTTTTTCTACTAAGTAGAGGTATTATATGTATTGAGATTAAATTTTTCTCTGCAATAGGTAAATGCTGCTTTTAGTTCAAAATCCACAAGCCTAAGCCAGAAATTCGGTCATGAGAGTTGGGAACAATTTAAAAAGGCCATTCCAAGCTTTGATGACGCTTTCTTTGAAGGCTCAAGCTTTACTAGATCAGATGAGTACGACCAAAGACTTTGGTATACACTTTTTGTTTTTGGCAGCAATATTCTTGTACTATTGGTTATATTTGTTTTACTAACATATACGCTTCAAACTTCTCCTTCAAGTTAATTCAACTGCACATGTGATTCATATTTTTGTTAATGGTATAGGATATGCGGATAGGGTGGAGCTCTCAAATAATCTACAAAGATGAGCTACATGGAAGGCTCATTTTTTAGTTTTTGTATAATGCTTTATGTAATGCGAATAGTACTTATTTTAATGATGAATAAAGCTGATGTTCTTGGTCAATTATTCTTATATTTTTTTGTCGCACAAAATCTGTACAATACAAGGAAAAACCATATACTGGCAGCATATTGCAATTTTTTTTTGCATTTTAAAACCCATTAACGACGGATAAAAATAGTCGCTACATCTCATTATCGACAGAAAAAGGCCCTTTTGTGACGGAAATATCCGTCGATAAAACTTTATGTCAACGGAATCAATCCGTCGCTGAAGACAATGTTCGACTGTAGCAGTTGATTATTAGCGACAGTTTGGAGTCCGTCGCTATATCTACCGCAAAAAGCTCATTACCGACGGTTGACTTTTATCCGTCGTTTTTGTGCAATTATCGACGGATGTAGCGACGCAATTGATCCGTCGCAATAAAAGATAACGGTGGAAAACGCACTTTCAGCGACGGATTTTGCCGTCGCTAAAGGCCATTTTTGTTTTAATGATGTTAAAGTGCGCGAAGTCAGCTTTTCAACGCCACTGACCGTTCGCAATTCGGAGTTCTAAGCAAAAAGTTATGGTCATTTGAAATATAATACGCGAAAGTGATACAATTAAAGAGAAGAACCGTCAAGATGAGATTGGATGGATGAGATCAATACAACGGGTTTTTATTTAATAAAGAAAAAAAAAGAGAAAAAAATATGAACCAGTTCCATTCCAGTCCGGTTCAGTTAAAAGAAAAACAAAAAAAAGATAAACCCGGCCCGAGCCAAAGCTCGGGCCTTTCGTCCAGAAACAGAGCTCGAGCTCTACTCGAGCGCCGGCGAGGATGGGCTCGGACGGCGGCGATCTTGACAGTGAGGTTGATCTTGACAGTGATCTTGACAGTGATCTTGACGGCGATAGTAGATGGTGGCGGAGAGGTCGGCGAGCCCACGATGAGAGTCGTGCTCAATCGGGAATAGGAAAGTCAGTGTCGGACTCTTAATCGATTCGACTGCAACTTGGAATGGGAATCGATTAAGAGTCGGATTCGGGGTTTGCTTGCCTATAAAAACAGGAAGGAGAGGAGCTTAGAGAGGACGGCCGGAGAAAACAGAGAGAAAAAAAAGTCTCCCCGCCGAAAAAACTAGATCTTCAATGGAGAGATTTTCGTCGGATTCCGGCGGTGTTTCGGCCGGAAGAGAGAGAGGAGCCGCCGCCGGAGGAAGGGGAGAAGAAAGGAGTTTTTGGGACTGATTTGGGTGGTTTGTGGAATTGCTACAGTAAATTAGAACTGCTACAGTGCGCGGTGAATGGGAGAAGATGATGAACAGTGAACAGTACCCGTGAACAGTATTTCGTGAACAGTGTTTTCTGGTGAATAGTGCACAATGACTCTGTCGAATCAGCAGTGTTCTCCTCATCCAATGGCCGGCTAAATTCGTCTCCAAGGCGTAGATGAAGCCCTAGATTTGTGTTATTACTCTTGATTGTTTTATTTAATACAGTTGATATGATTATTCTTAATGCTATTTCATTAGTTTCTTTTCAGTGCTTGACCATAGACTTGATTGATATGCGTGAAATTAGATCTTTTTAATTCCTATGCTTAGCTAAAAGTAGGCTGGTGTTAATTCTATGCCCGACCAAGGATAGGATCATTAGCCCAAATGATAATTCTATGGCCGACCAAGGATAGAATTACCTACAATAATTTATAGTGGATGAACTCTCGTGTCCGACCAAGAACATGAGTGAATTCATTGTGATTTGTGTGTCTGACCATTAACACAAATTATCGTATCATGTCAATTTAAGCGTAATAATAATTGAGAGTAGTAATTGAATGTCTAGTGCTGGATTCTCTACCTTGGCACTTCTACATATTAATTAAAATCCGTTTTAAAGTAGTTAAATTTTATTGCTTTCTTAGATTAAATCAAACTGCAAACTTTCTTTCACTTGAATTTTGTAAATGATTCATCCTTCCCGGAGGTTCGACAACCATTTAGGGGCCGTTTGGGGCGTGATTAAAAGCAAAACATCCAGATGGGATGTTTTGCTACACTGTAGCATCTGGATATTTTATATATCCAGCTGAAACACCTCAGGAGGTGTTTCAGCTGGATGTAAAAATCCACATGGATGCTACAGTATATATCCAATATCCAGTCTGGATATTTTGCAATAATCAGGCCCCAAACGGCCCCTTAATACTCGCTGTAGTACAATTGCCTTGTGCACTTGCAAGGGTTTAATTTTAAACGATCAGCATGCATTTGTGGTGTGATCAAAACACTTACATTTAGAACTTATATGCGGCTTCCATTCATATTCCACAGGTTGTAGGAAAAAAGACCCATCTCCTGTAGCTACTTGAACAATGGAGGGAAACTTGAAATCATAATCAATTTCAATGTAGGCTCATGCATAATCTAGCTAGGATCGATCAGCTGTAGCTCTGTCAGGAAAGAATGGATACCCCCCAAGACTTGTCACCATACTCAAACTTTCGTTTGCAAAAGACTATGGCGGGAGATCTGGGAAGAGCACCCAAATCGGGACCAATTTCAACAGTTCTCTAACATGGTGCTTACCTAGATGCCATTTGCGAAGGATTAAAGGCCTTCCACCCACAGTCAACATAGAATGCAGATTTTGCTCGCAATCCTCAGATGAAGTGAATTTTAACATGAAAAAACCACTGGCCAGAGACTGCATGTCAAAGGAACCAGCCAGCTTCTGGATCCTGGATACGCAGTCCTTAAACCAAACAAAGGATGAACGCTTACCCATAGCATACCCAACAAGGGTGTTAGCCAACCGTAGTGCTTCTTTGTCAACAAATTCCTATGGATTTCTTACAGAGGTCATGCCTTCAGCTCCGGATGGAAAGTGAGCATATTTGAAGCCTTTGAGGTACCCGTGATGAGGTTTGCCCATGAGAAAGACTCAGGCACAGCCCTAGAGAAGGAGGCATATGAGGCATGGCCAAGAGGAGGGAGGGGGTTCGGGTGAAGGTGGGGAGGATATCGGAGGTTGAGGAGGCTGCATGGAAGGGGGAGGCCAGGGGAGTGGGCTGGAGAAGCCATGGCCCTACTCACCAGATCCAACTAATCTTTTTCACAATCAGTCCCTCCTTGGCATTTTGTCAAACAGGTGGTGGGTGCAGTGATAGTGATGAGGGGGCAGCAAGGGCAAAGGGAGAGAGGCAAAGGGAAAAAGGCGGAGGCAGGATTAGTTAGGGCAGGGGGCCGGCCAAAAGTCATCCCCTTTTATCTCGACACTTCCTCCCTCACCCTAATCAGGAGGCGGGATCTAGCCGGAGATGAGGGACGGCAGTAGGGGAGTGGGAGGCGTAGGGCGGGAGGCGAAGGACGGCCGGATGGATGGGCTGGGGCGAGGTGTCAGCGGGCAGAGGGTTAGGGCAAGAGGGGGCGGAGGTGAGGCGATGGGGGCAAAGGCACGCCGGGTCAGGGGGTCAATCGCCCTCAGTCCGTATTAGGGCAGTCTTCCATTCTTGCTCCAGCATGGACGGATGTAGGGATGCCACCGGGGCGGATTTGGGTCGGTTCTTGGCAAACCCGGCCCCGGAACCGTTGTAATTCTTCAAACCCGGAACCACCCCATACCCACTACGGGTCCAATTTTTGGACCCAGAACCGCCCCGGTACCAAACCCGGAACCGCCCCTCCCCGCCCCGCCCCGATACCAAATCAAAATTTTTCTATCTATTTTTATTCTTTTTTAAACTTGCATATTAAACTTTGATTGTTTTAATTATTTTTCACTCTTTCAAGCTAAAAAAGGGCACTAAAAGAAAAAAAAACGAAAAGAAGAGAGACCTAACTTGAGTTGAATACCTATATATCGGGTCGGGTCGGGTTTTAATATAATACCCAAATCCGCCCCGACCCGGTGCATCGGTTCCTCTTTCAAACCCGGAACCGGAACCGGTACTGTATAAGGTTTCCCAGAACCGGCCCCAATAAGGCCGGGTCCGGTCGGGTCGGGTAAAAACCCAGCCCCGGTGGCATCCCTAGACGGATGGCTTCCAAGGGCGTGCTCAGGAGAAATTTTATTTCCTTCTTTATTCTATTACATCTAAATTTTAAGCTCCAGTAATCATGTGCATAATAAAAATAGTCCGACGATAAAATATCAATAGTAAACAAAAAACATGATGGGCATTCCGAGAATCGAACTCGGGACCTCTCATTTCTAGAGCTAAAATCATATTACTAGACCAATATAATGCGGTGATTAGAAGCTACAATAATACAGGTGAAAAAATAATGTTGAAACAGTAAAGTCACGGACCATTTGGGGGGTGGCACTGCCAGGGAAATCTTCATTCCCTCTGTCCCACATTAGTTGTCCTCTTTGGTTTTCAAATGAGCTAATTAATGGGAGCATTAATACAGGATGTAGGAAGTATTAAGTGGCTTAACCAGATCATTTTGTTTTGGTTTTTCGGAAACCATGCTAAGTTATCGCAAGTTACCATTACCTGATCTCTAATTCTTCTTTTCGCCTTTTTTTCTGTCCTTTCAGTTTCTCATTCATAGTGTCCGAAAAACTTCGTAGATGAAAGAATTAAGATTGTTGCTTAAGAAGGACGTTATAATATATGCTTTGCTATATTGCATTTAGTGATTGAAGCCAGTGTTGAATTTATTGATCACTGAAGATTATCCAGGATGAAATGTAACAAAATGATTACATGAACTGAAAAAAAATTGCTTCACAGGCAGCTTAAAACTGTTATAAACAGAGGAACAAATTATTATTTCCATGGTGCCGAAACTAATAGATTTGTGGTTTTCAGTGATACGAGATATTACATTTACTTTCCGAGATTATATGTAACAAACTTGAATTGAAACACTGATTGACTGTACATACCATTATTATGAAATTATATCATCACAGTCTTACAATTTCATAGGTCTTGCAAACATTTCCGATTGAAGAATTTTAAATATATAAAAATCAATGTTGGAGTCCCAACATTGAAGATAACAGAGAAAGCTATTCGCACAGCTGACTACATGAATGTTACAAACTTCCGCATGAGGACTCAATTCAGAAGAAATGTGATCAATATTCTATATTCAAGGATAACTTCAGTGAAATAAAAGAAATACACTCTAAACGTAAGTTATAGAAAGAGCTTTATCGCCAGTTGTTAACGGTTATTTTCCTATGCTTACAGCTAGGCTATCAGCTAGAATAATATGTTAATAGAACATTCATTTCAAAATTAATCTAGGAAAAAGAAAATTGTCAACCCCAAGTTATGCACGTTTCAAAAATCAACTCAAATCATGAGGAGCATTCCGAATTGAAGAGGACAAGCTTGCCCGGCGGCGACGGGGAGGCCGATGTGGCCATGTTCAATGACCTCCAACCAGTCCAACGCCATTCCCTCTCTTAGTGCCAGACCTTACTACCAGCCAAACCAACCAATCCTCTGCCCATGCTGCCCCTCCAGTTTGTCGCCTCACCCCTGCCCAAATGGATGAGCTGCACTCTAAGGGCTTATGCTTTTAAATGTGATGAGAAGTTAGTGCCCGGCCACAGCTGCTTCGTCTGAGGCAGTTTGTTCGTCGAGAAGGCCGAAGAGGAAGGTCTTTCCTCTTCCTTGGATGCATCGCCCCCTTATGATAGCAATCCGAAGATTTCCATGCACATCTTCTCACTACAACAAAAATGGCCTTTAGCGACGGCAAAAACTGTCGATAAAAGTGTTTAATCTGTCGCTACATCTTTATAACGACAGATTTTTTCCGCCGTTAGATCGGTTGTTATAAGTGGCGCCGCTAATGACATTTCGACGGAAAAAGGGCAATCTGTCGATAATATCTTTGCCGACAGTTTTACCGACGGATTTATTTCTGTCGCATGTGTCTTTTCGCGACGGTTTTATACCGTCGGTATACATATTTAGCGACGGTTTTAAACACGGACTCCAAACTCTGTTAGATCCCTATTGCGACGGTTTTTGGTCATTTGTGACAGATTTTATCTGTCGATACAGACTTCGAAAAAATAAAAAAAAAAAAAATAGCAGCTTTATGCTGCTTTGCTAAATATGGATAACAAGCATTATTTATAAATACAAAGGATATTCTCATATATTATTCATATAATTAGTACCAGATTATATACAGAAAGATTAAAGTGGGAAACTTCTTACAAGAGGCCACATACATGAGTAAAAAGCGAAGTGCAAAAATAAAAGTAGAGACTGACTTGTTTTCCCTGATTCTACGTCCATCATGCATATTTATAAATCGCACATCTCATACCATGCCTTGATCAAAGGCTGCATTGTTCCCTAGTTTCTTGATGGAGCCATCTACATATATAATCATAAAGAACCACCTGTCCATAACATTCACAAATCAAACTATGAAAGTGGGATGGAATATATATAAAAGAACTTGTGGCATCATAAATTGTTAATCAGCATGGAACCATATACAGGTTCATAGCAAAACAACATAAAAAACAAAAGAGAAAATGGTATTTCACGAGTGAAAATGCAACGCAGCCCCTGTCATCTAGCACAAACTGTTGTATGCTCATAAGAAGAGCATATATGTATTTATCTTTGGTTTTCTGAGGACACATATTTTTGGATGGACAGAGTATTTATCTTTTTCTTATTAGGAACTCCTATACTAAACATGCATGTAAATAAACATGATATTTTGCACCAATAACATCCACACACACATGTGCATACAGAGAGAGAGAATCACTCACAGCAGTTCTTCCCCTCCAAGCGATATCGAGCCTCTCTCAGATCAGCAACACTGCGCCTTACTTGTTCACCGCGATATTCAAGAACCTATATGAACAGCAAGTTTCCCTTAGGGTTACTAGAATACAAATAGAACAGAAAAATTAAAACATGCTATTTAGAGTAAAATATCATATGAGATTTACATTTCATCTATTTAAGCTTTTTTATTATGAATAAGGCACTTGACTCAATTTTGACCAAATAGGCCTAATCATAGGATGGCCACATTAAACTTCAATGATTCAACTGGCAAAAAATGACTCGAAGCTATGAACATACATGAGATTAGGGTGACATGATTAAGGAAAGCTCTAAATTATAATTTAATAGCTATGAATTGCCTGCAAATTATGAAGTCGCTCTCTGAAAGTAGAAAAGGACCTAGGATCCATTTCTTCCTGTCCATCAAAAAATAAGTGCAAACAGAGAGTTCAATCATCAATGCTTTTAATAGAAAGTAAAAAAAGAGAAATCAGAAATCAAGATTTGACTGTATAAATGTATTTTGAAGAATGTGCCATCAATAGGAAAAACACAAAAAGGAACCTTCCCATACATTATATGGCACAGTAAATGTAAGGGGACATTAAATTAAAATTTAATTGAAATATGTATTGTGTTCCATATACCCACTTAACAGCCAGTGGGAGAAAAATTATCCAACTCAAACAAAGTGATAGGTAGCTCAGTGTCTGGAAGAGGAGCCATTTCACCAGTATCATCCAGAAAAACAACCGGGAAAGGTTCCCCTAATAAGCCAATCTCACAACTTGTAATTTATCTACGCAGGAAGGGAGGGCACTTCATCAGGAGATATGCCACAGTTCACTGCCATTTCTGTCCTTTGGCATCACAACCTTACGAATGGGTATATCATAATTCAAAGTAAAATCATAATCTCGAGAATCATGTGCAGGCACAGCCATTATTGCTCTGGTGCCATAACTGTAGAAAAAGAATGAAGTGTCAAATGGTGTGCAGATAGACAGAAGTGATTGTTAAGACACATAAAATAGATGCATAAAAACATTCCCAACACATAATCTGCAACCCATATTGGGATAGATTCACCAGTAGCTGGATTTCTTGCATATGAACCAGAAAAGACTTCAGTTTTTTCCTTCTGGAGTTCAGTTCTCTCTAGATCACTTATCCTTGATGCTTGCTCACTGTATTCTTCCCATCTGATTGTAAAGATTAGTATTTTTCTAATTCCTGAGAATTGTTGGGATTACTTCAATGTTTGACCAATAGAATTGAAAATGAGAAAAGCGTGGGCGTACACTTTTGAGCTGGGCATTAGATATCAGAGATGGTAACAATGAATGCTCAGGAGCAACCACTAGATATCTGCCAGAGGAGTGGTGAAAAAGGTAATTTATGCACAAAAATGACCTGGAACAAAATTTTCACATTCAATAGGAGAAAATTAAATTGAAAATTAAGACCATACGTCGCTCCAAAGATGGTATCTGGTCTGGTGGTAAAGATCGTCATCTTTCAACCATGTTCTTCTCCATCTGTGCTGAGAACTGGAAATTCCATCTCAGCCCCCTCTGCCCGACCTATCCAACTCCTCTGCATTTCTTTGATGCTATCCGACCAGTCAAGTTCGTCCAAGTCTTGGAGAAGCTGATCAGCATATTCTGTAATTTTCAGCATCCATTGACACAATGGCTGATTGTATAAAGGTAGGAGAGAAAACAAAGTAAGAGCCAAGGAAAGAGGAATACAATGTCACTAAAAGGAAAAAAGCCAATGCAAACCAAAATACCTTGGTCCTTGCTTCGCACTGGTTTTTTTCTACCTCCAAAGCTTGATGTTTCTCCTCCAACTTTTGGTAAAACTAGACAGAGAAATCAAGCCTCAGTAGAGTGTTTACTGACTTCCATCCAACATATGTACTTGAAAGCTGGTATTTTATCTTTTAGTTTAAGTGACTTTACTAGAGCTTGTGCGTTTCAGAACAAAAAGGAATGCTGCTAGACAATACCTCTCTTCACTTCTCTGCACGTTCACTGACCCTAAATGTAGGAGCACTTACCACAGTATGGCCCTCTTCTGAGGCAGGCCTAGACGATATTGTACAATAAATCAAGAAACACAAGAATCAATCAAAGAAGGTGATCGCCATTTTTATCCATTAATCCAGAAGCACGACAAATGCATATAAATGAAAAACAACCTTCCTCGATCAAACCAGTACCAGAGTAAAAAAACACAGAAGAATTCAGAAAGCCTATGTCCCTTGTTCACCATGAAAAGTGCAGTAATTTAAACTCCACTCCGTAACTAATGGTTCCTATCAGATCATGCAAAGAACTATTTTTCTGATTTGGAAAAAAAACATGTCTCATTTGGGCATTTCAACAAACATGTAATGTCCACCCATGCATTTCAATTAGTCCTTTCATCAAATGTTTAGAGATCAGTACTAGTAGATTCGCACAAATACAACTAAGGTGATTTACTCACTGAAAGCTCTTTTTTCCTCTTCTCATTCTCTCAGATGCACAACGTCCTCTTCGTACTCACTTATCAGCCTTCTTGGATAAAGAAATTGCATCCACAAAAAATGAAACTTTTCATTCCAGCACAAATTAGATTTTTTTCTCCTCCAATCAACACGAAATTTGACATCTTACCTTTCTGAAACAAAGCCCAAAGTTTGATTTTTTTCCCGAATCAGCTCTCAACCTTCCCAATTCGGCCTCCCAAAGCGCCCTTTCCAAATTGAGACCTTTCTCTTCCTGTTCACGATCTGCACCTCGCCGGACCACCCATCGCCTCGTTCATGGACGCCGTCACCTTCGACCTCGCCGTCGATCGTGACCGCCGTCGCCGTCGAATGCTCGAACCCAGCAGTCGGCCTCGCCTCGGTTTCGCCAAGAGCGCTCGAGCTTTTGGATTTTGGGGAACCCGATGCCAAACGGATTTTAGGCCCAGAAAAAAAAATTTCGACAGACTTGTTTCGGCCGTAAAAATCCGTCGAAAAAAGCAGTTTTATACCAACGGAAAGTTTTCCGCCGCTAATATCGGCCGTAATAAATCTTAATACCCACGGACTCATGTCGCCGAAAATAATCCGCCGTTAATGTTCCTCCTTTTACGACAGATTTATTTCTGTCGCTAGTAATGGATATTATCAACGGATTATTTTCGGTTAAAAATAAATCCGCCGTTAAAAGCCATTTTTGTTGTAGTGTCTCCGGAGCCTTTACTCCTCATACCATGCGCGTCCAATGTTCCCTCAAGTGGCAAGAAGTGGCCATCCTAATTGGCAATGGATCCACAAACAATTTCATCAATGATAAGGTGGCATAACGATTGGGATGTTATGTGTTAGATTCCAAGCCGTTCGATGTCTTGACTGACGATGGTAAGCATCTTTGGAATGCTGGAATGTGTGCACAGGCTTTATTATCAATTAAGTGGTATGGAACTTTTGTGACATGATCATGTACTTTGAGGTACGAGGGCAGCGGGTGTGCAAATAGGGTTCACAGCCATGCTCCTTACAATCTGCCCAATCGGTGAGTTCACTCTTTAGATTTGTACCTTAAGGATTTTTTTCTTCAGCAGTGTGCAACACTGGATAGCCTTCCGGAGGACCTGCTTACCCTATTGGCGGTGCATGAGGACATATTTGCTGAGCCTAAGTGCCTTCCGCTGGTGCAATGCCATGACCATCAAATTCCTATCATTCCAGGTGCTTCGTCTGCTAATGTCCGCCCTTACCGTTATCCTCACATATGGAAGGCTGAGATTGAGCGATTGATGTCTCACATGCTCTAGATAGGTATCATCTAGCCGAGTACTAGTTCTTTCTCTTCTCCGGTATTACTTGTCCAGAAGAAGGATGGGACTTGGCGATTCTGCGTGGACTACAAGGCACTTAATGCCATCACCGTCATAGATAAGTATCCTATTATGGTGATTGAGAAGTTACTTGAGTTGGCCAGAGTGACCATCTTCAGCAAACTTGATCTTCGTTTGGTTTATCATCAAATCCGAATGCAGCCCACTGACATTCATAAGACGGCCTTTTGCACTTATGATGGACATTTTGACTTCTTCGCCATGCCGTTTGGGTTGACCAATGCACCTGCCACCTTCTAGAGCCTCATGAATGATCTGTTTCGTCTGTTCCTCTGCTGATTCGTCTTGGTATTCTTTGATGACATTTTGATCTACAGCACATCATGGGTGGACCACTTGGAGCATCTCAAGTCTGTTTTCTCTATTTTATGAACTAATTCATTATTCCTTAAGCACTCGAAGTGCTCCTTTGGCAGTGAACAGGTGGAGTACCTGCGCCATATTATCTCTCATGAGGGGGTTGCTTTCTCAGTTAGTAGCACACTACTTGGCCTCACTGTGTGTGCTCTAGAGCTCAGAGAATGGAGTCATCACCGGTGGCCATGGATTCTGCTGAAGACAAAATGAGATAGTTGTTTATTTACTTACTTGACCTCTGGAGATTGAAAGAAACAACTCATAAGTAAGCCTCCTCTCAACTCTCAATCTCTCTTTCCTCTCTTTTGTTAGCCTGTATTATGTTCTTGTCTTCCGCATCTTTTTAAATTTTTTATGTCAGGTTGGAGCAAGACTGGATAATCTTTAACGAGTAATTTTTTTAACGACAAAGCGTAAGGGGAAATGGGAGGCAAGTTAACTATATTTCAGGCTACTCAAGTGATGACGGTGAAGATTTTAATGAAATCCATGGAGCAATCCACTATGGAAAGTTCATTGATTACATCAAAAGGTTTGTTCTTGTGGACGAGCATAAATTCATTGATTATATTTAAGCAATATGTACTTTATTTAATGGTACAATACTGATCTATTTGCAGAAGAAAGTATCACCAAGGTGCGAAAATTCTTGTGGACGAGCATAAGTTATTATCACAACTCGATGGTATGGTTCACCTTGTGGGGTAACAAAAAAGATAACCTGATGTTGTCATCAATTTTGTTGTACATTGTAATATTTTTGTAGTATGATTTATTGTCATTAACTTTGTTCTAATGTAGTGTTATTTTATATCTTTCATCCAAATTTATTTATGAACGATATAATCTGACGTTATCTAATTAGCAGATATACGGGATACATTATCTATAACGTTCAAAAGATAAGACAAACGACAGTACATCGTATTAGAGAGTTATTAGGATATCATAGTGTTTTTAGTCGAAAGCTGTTGCCTAATGATCATCTTCAGTTGACCATCACAGAGAGCATATCCCGAGGGTATTTTTTATTATTCAAATTTTATTACCTCTTTATTAATATAATCTGTATATTTAGCTGTCTAAAATCATCTTGTATTTTTTTTCAGTCATTTGAGTAATGAAAAGATGCTGTTTTTATACTTCATAAGTTGAAAACAGAGAAATTAGAAGATGCATCCCACATGTAAAACTTTTGGTTAATGCTTTTTATTTTTATTTATATTAATTTATATTATGTAGTTTTCATTAGAGTCATTTAATTACATAGTTTCGTGCAAGAGACCGAATTTTATTTTGATGCGATGTACCTTGAAAAGTTCATATCGAGTGAAAAGTGGAAGAAGAAAATTCATATTTGTCAGGTTTTACCGATCAGACAAACCACCATTTATCCAGATATTTGCTTTTAAACATTCGATATAGAAAGGGTAATTATCCAAACAAACATTAGATTGAAGGGTGGTTTCATAAGATCTAACAACAAAATGAAGGGAAGAATATTTCTATTTTTGGTTGACACGATTAACTTGCTACAAGGTGACATTTTTTTATTATGTTTTTAGAGTGTGTCACTTGAAATCACACTCAAGATATTTTCGAGCTGTATATTGCGTTACTCAGCAATGAACTTAAAGATTATATGAATGAAGATGTCTCAACATTTTTCATGGAAATTTCCAGGACCTTGGGACAAATCTTTCAAGAAAGTTCAACTTAGCAAAGCTTATATACTATAAATAAGGAAATGAAAGGATAGAAAAGAAGTTAAAGTGAAGGATTAGGGATCAGGTAATAGAAACTTTCAATAACTTAGCATGCCCAGTGTGATTATTCCACAGAGTGCATTTAAAATCCGGTTAAGTCTTACTGAAAAAAATAAAACAGAAAAAAAATCTGGTTAAGCCACTTAATAATTCATTTTGAAAAACCAAATAGGACAACTAATGTGGAATGGAAGGAGTATATATTTGTCTAGTAGTACCAAACCAATCTACATGATCTTTGACTTTAGGGCAACATCATTTTTCTACCTAAATTACTGTAGGATCTAATCTCCTTATAGAATATATGCTTTGGGTGCGAGAGATCTCGTAATGCCCCTCATGATTTGTGTTGACCATGATATTTTATATCCAGATTATTGTTAATGCTCGCATGATTACTTGAGCTGAAAACTTACATATAATAGCAGAATGGAGGGAAGAAAATTTCCTCTTTTTTATGACAGGATAAGCTGGCTACAAAGTTCAAACTGTCACGTAAAATTTCACTGAAGTTATCTGCAGCAACATAACTCAGGTTAACGCAGAGAAAATACATAAAATAACGTTCTAACATCGTTTTAAAAAAGTTTACTTCTATTTTTGGCCCAAAATATACAAGCAGCTAAACAAGCGGACAGTTTTATTTATAAGCAAGTTGATGGACCACAGGTCATCTGAAATAGTAATGAAGGTAGCTCGTCCAGGTTCCTAAATTCTCACTCATTGTATTGAGTTGACTCTCAATAACACTCGTAAGAATTTCTCAACTTCCTGATTCCATCTTTTATTGAAGTACTCTATCGTTCATGTTTATTATGTGTAGAGCACCCAGCATTCCATGCCATTGGACAAATCAACACTTGTTCAAATGGATTTTCACATGCTTGTTGGACGGCCTAGTTTTCCATGAAACCTAGCACAACTAGTAATAGAATTGGCACTACTTCAATTTTGATCTCAGTTTCAAAAGAGCCAGCTTCTTAATCTTGACTGTAGCATAGATATGTTGTTTTTGTTTTCTTCTTTAACCCCCCAGTTATGAGACCAAACATTCATAAAGGGTTTGTAAAGTAAATCAAAAGCATATCACTAACTTATCTATAGAGTATTATCTAAATTTACACACACACACACACACGCACATATATATATATAAAAGAGTATTAGTTTCCACTTACATATACATCTTCACCAGATCAGAAGCTGAAATTGAAAATTTTTAAAGTTTTCAATTTTTTAATTAAGCCAATAGGCTTTCAAATGTTAATACAAACTCCCTCTGTCCCACATTAAATTTTTTTTGAATTAGTCAAACCTAAGGTTTCATCACACATATGGTGCACATTATTTCTTTAATCTATACGTTTATTCAGAAATTATAATTATAATGGAGAAAATGAACGGATAGAAAAAGTTAAACAAAAAAATGATTCAAAGGTTAATTAACATTATATTATGATTACTTCGCATGTGTTGTGTGAGTATACCATAGATTGCTTAAGGTACTAGGTCCACCAGTTAATTATAGTTGGTTACCAGCCCCTCCTGTACAATTTTGACTTCACAAATGCCACATGGTTTTAAAACCAGAATAATATACATTTTAATGTCTAGCAGCCTTATGCACATGCATTAAGGCATTTAATCTAGTGGTACGATTCTCGCTTTGGGTGCGAGAGGTCCCGAGGTCGATTCTCGGAATGCCCCCTCATGGTTTAAGATTTTTTTTTCTTTTATTGTTGACATCCTAAACTAGGAAACTGGGATTGAATTAGACTCTGATAAATGCTGGTTGGACAATATTGATAGGAGTTATCATAGATTCCTACATGAAGTAGGATTGGGGAAGGTTAGCATGATGGGCTAACCTAGAATAAGACTCTTTAGACGCGTGGATTGGCTCAACTTGGACGAGATATACTTCAAATTGAAGTAGGATTAGAGGAGTTAGATGGATGGTAGTTAAGCAACTGCTAAAGCTGGGTTTCCTTTTGGTCGCCATAGATTTATCACGGGACAAGACGCTTGCTTTCAAACAGAGCCGACTTAAGATGAGGATTGACGTGAATAGGATAAGGGGAGAGCTGCCATGTCCTATCAGGAGTAGAACTCCTATGGGCTATGCCTATAAATATAGAGGTTGCCGGCCTCTTCTTTTCTACACTTCATCTAATCTGTCTCTCTCTTCCCTCTCTCTTGTCCCTCTCTCTTGACTGGCCGACCTGAAGAGACAATTGAGGAGGAGATGTATGGAGTAAAACCAAAGTGAGAAGGTTTTAGACGAACAGTTCAAGGTAGGATGTTTTAAGCAATTCTTTCTATGGTCCTGCTTTTTTCTAGCACCTAGATTTTCTTACGTTCAAAAGTCAAATACTAGCATTATTCCTACCGATGTACAGTTGGATCATATTCATTCTTATGATCTTGAAAGCTTACTTGAATTATATATATGTTGTTGTGCTGAAATTGCAGTAATCGATAGCGATCATCTGCCTAATTCGTACTTCCATCGTATGTATTTTATTATGTTAAGAACCCTCATTTGTGTGTCTTTCTTTGTTGCTTCCTTCTATAGGTTGTTGTCTGGTTTTGGTTGTCTTGATCCTTGAAATTATTGTTTACCTATGAAAGTAATAATCTTGTTATACGACTAGAGTTTGACTGAACCTTATCATTTAGTAGTATTATTGACAAAACCCCCAATGTTTATTCATGTATCATCTCGGCTAGTACATATGTATCATGTAATAAACACTTTAGTTAATTATAGTCTAGGTTGAGGTAATATGAAATCATTATCTAAATACTATTGTAGAATTCTGTCATGGTGGAATTCCATATTTGCAGCCGGTTGATCGTTTAAATATAAAACCCTTGCAAGTGCATAAGGCAATTGTACTACAACGAGTATTTATAGTTGTTGAACCACAGGGACGGATGATTAATCTACCAAACTCAAGAGAAAAGTTGTTGATTCGATTTAATTTACGAAAAGCAATTAACTTTAACTACTTAAAATGAGTTGTACTAATATGGATAAGTACCAAGGCACCGAATGCACCACAAAATAAACAAGTTTTATCGTCTCTCTCTCTCTCTCTCTCTCTCTCTCTCTCTTTTATAGATTCATAGTTGATCAGCATATTCCTCTCGGACATAAGCTAGTCAATTCAAATATCGTGCAACTCCTCTTAGATGTAACACTTAAACAATTAAACTATGAAATTGTGACACTATCTCTCTCGAGCATAGATCAATGAAACTTTCATTAATAAATAACACATTATTCTGCGTACATTCCTCTTGGACACGCAAGTATTCATTGGATTAAAATTCACAAGAATCACTCTATCCTCTCTCGAGCACATAGAATAACTTTCAATGAATTAGCAATGATAATATAACAAAGATTCATACATCAACTAAAATAAGATTAAGATTAGAGAAAGAAACGACAAAACCAATCTGATCGGGCTTCATCTATGCCTTGGAAGTGATTTAGCCGAGCATCGAACAAGGAGAACACTGCTGATTTATTAGAGTCATTTTCACTATTCATCGAAACACGATTCACAAAATACTGTTCACCGAAAAACACTGTTCACGGTCTTCCCTAACAAGTGGCAATTTGAATTTCAATCCAAAATCAGCCCTTTCTCTTCCCTTCTCTTTCTCTTTGCTTCCTCCGGCCAACTTCTCCTTCCCTCTCCTATTCTGGCGAAAACAACACCCAAAAACTTTGCTTTTTTGGCGAAAACCAATCCCCCTATTTCTCTCTGGCCCTCCTTAATCGACCCCTTCTTCGTCTGTTTTTATAGACACTTAGATAAAGAGTCCTCCTTGATCAAGCCGTGATCGCAACCTATCTAAAGAAGGAGTCCAACTCGAGCATGACTTCCATTTCCATCTTTGATTCCAAATCAGAGCTTTCCAAATCAAGGCCCCAACTTTGAGCACCAAGCGTGAATCCGAGCTAGAGTTGAATCCTAATTCCGTTCCAAATCCAAACTGGCCTCCGTTCATGCTGTTTCAACCTCTGAGCCTTCCAGACCGTGCGTTGTTGCCATCACATTTATTCTTTGCATAATTATTTGTTAATCTGAGATTCTGAAAGGGTTGGCATAACATTTATATTTTTTGAATCAATATATGCTTATCAGAGCCTCCACAAAGTCCATAGACACATCTTCCCAAATCTTATCAGGAATAAGAAGGCGCTGAAGTAACCCTGCGGGTGATGTAGTAGCAGCCTTTGCACACTGACCGATGTCACGAGCAGCAACAAAGTTCTGAACTGCCCTCCGAAGTCCCTGCCATAAAAAGCTATGATTAACCCACTTATATGTCTGCAAAAAACCCTCATGACTAGCAACTGGTTTATCATGGAAGTGAGAAAGAATGCACCGTCGAAGGTCAAAAGCATCTGGTACCCAAAGTCGCCCTTTCCCGAAGAGGAGGTCATCTTGCCACACAAAGAAGGGTGCGGTAGTGGGATCCAAGTGCAGACAATCAACCAACTCATGAGCGGATGGATCCTCTAAATAAGCCTGCCACAGATCTAGAACAAACTGGCAAGAGGGTATAGAGAGTACCAAGTAGGAACCCTCCTTAGGGTGGCGAGAGAGTGCATCCGCTACAGTGTTTTCCTCCCCCTTCTTGTACATCACCTCATAATCATATCCCAAGAGCTTGCTGACCCATCGCTACTGAGCCTGAGTGGAAACCCACTGCTCGATAAAATATTTCAAAGGCTTATGGTCTGTGCGGATGAGAAAAAGGTGGATGACTAAGTAAGGGCGCCATTTGGTGATGACATGCACTATGACGAGCATCTCCTTCTCACAGGCTGAGAGAGTTAAGGAGTGTCCGAAATTTGTTTTGCTGAAGAAGGCAATAAGTCATTCCTTCTGAAGTATCTATGGCTCGCGTCAGCCATTCGAACGCTTCTTGGGTTGCCTTCATCCATGTAAATGCCCCCTTTTTGAGAAGTGCAGTGAGGGGACGAGCAATCGAACCATACTAACTAATGAAGCATCGATAATACCTTGTGAGGCCCAGAAATCCACAGAGTGCCATGAAAGCATAGTAGTCACCTTCGAAAATCTCGAGTAAGCATGTTAAAAATAGTCTTAAGATAAAATGTCTAATGTCAAACAAAAATCATGAATAAGGACCTCTCGCACCCAAATCGAGAATCATGAGGGGCATTCCGAGAATCGAACTCGGTACCTCTCGCACCCAAAGCGAGAATCATAGCACTAGACCAAATGCCCTATATATTTACAAAATGTGGTCAGAAACTAAACAATTTTGGTCCACAAACCAGGTTGGCGCAGTAAAGTCAAAGATTATACAGAGGTGGTCGGTACTGCTTAACCAGATTATAAATGTAGTCTGTGCAATAAAAGCACATCTCGTAGTAAAATTATATCATAAAAGTTTTGCAATTTTGTATGTGTTGTAAACATTTCATTCCCTTGGATTTGTATTACTTGCTTGCACCTTTTAAGAAAAACTGGAAACAAAGATTACAAGAAGTTTATAAATACACACACACATATGTTTATACATCTATATAACCCTGAGCAATATTTACAATCATGAATAACTTCAGTGAAAATCGGAGACACTGTAGACATATGTTCGAAGAATTATTTCTCATCTGTTTTCTTGTTAGAGCTAGATTATCAGAAGTCACAGAACAGCTGCACTTTGAAACTAATCTAAGATCAAATAAAGTTTCAACATTACTTCATGATTCTATCTTAAGAAAAAAAAACTCAAATCATGAGGAGCATTCCAAGAATCGAACTTGGGAGCACCCAAAGCGAGAATCATACCACTAGCCAAATGCCCTATTTTGTTTGTATAATGTGGAGATTTGAACCTAGACTGATTTCGGTACAAAATCAATGTCGGAGCAGTAAAGTCAAAGATCATGTAGAGGGGTTTGGTACAGCTTGGCAAATATATTCTCCCTCCATCCCACATTAATAATCCTATATGGTTTTTCAAAATGTCCTAAAATTTGTTCATTTTAAAAATCCATATATGAATATTTTTGCAGTACGAAGGATATATTAAGTGGCTTAATCAGATCCTATTTTATTTCTTTTGTTCAGTCAGGCTTAACATAATACTAAACACACTCTTTACAATAATCACACTGACCCGGCTAAATTATCGCAAGTTACTATTGCCTGCGGTCCAATTATTCTCTTTACTTTCTTTTGTTCTCCATAGTTATTTTCTCATTCATAGAGTATCTTTTTATTTTCTCATTTACAGTAGCTGAAAATTTCCTAGGTGAACGAATTGAGATTGGGGCTTAAGCATGATGTTACAATGTAAGCTTTGCTACAGAGAATTCAGTGATTGAAGCTGGTGTTGGATGTATTGATTACTGAAGAACATCAACGATTAAATTTAAATGACGCTCTGAGAGCATAGTCGAATTACAGCCAGCTCAAAACTGTCTGAAGCAGAGGAAGGAGAGAATATTTCCATCGTGCTCATACTATTAGTGTTGTGGACGCATTTGCCCTTCGACGATAAAAACCATGTGGTTTTACACAATAACAAATCATGTCCATCAAACTTAAAACATTTACTGAAGGCACATGCCATATAAAATCATACCATCAGAGTATTAAAATTTATATTTTTTGTAAACATTTCAAAGTGAATAATTTTAAATATACAAAAGCAATTTTGGAGTTCCAAAGGGGATGAAAACAAAGAATGGGATTGGTGCTAGGGCAAAATTTAGGAGTGTGATTTTGTCTCTTAATGCATGTCAATTTAATGTATAAAAATGTATTGGGTATGTGAGAGGAAAAATGGGGTATATTTGCGAATTGGGTACCGGTACAAATTGGGCTATATGAAGAGATTGAGAGAAGACAATCTCAAGATGAAGCCAACACAAATTTGATCTTGAAGGGAAAAGCTCACTACAAAGAAGACATATATCAATGGACAAAACTCAAAGATGTGTGCTCAAGGGAAATCACGTGGAATGATAAGAGCTACTCTAAAAAGCCCACTGTAAGAATAAAAGCTCACTACAAGAATGAAGAAGACACATATCAATGGACAAAACTCAAATATATGTGCTCAAGGCAAAACACTTGGAATGAAGACTACAATGGTCAAACTCAAAGGTTCAAGACTTATGGCGACGCATCATAAAGCCCTCTTCCCTTGGTTTGCAAGATCTATTGCTAAAGAACCCACACGTGAATAGGTGCATAAAGAAAATCCACTCATGGGTGTGTTTATGTAAAGGAACCACCCACAAATGAGTTAATATGACCCAACCCACAAAGAAACCACCCACAAATTGGTTAATATGACCCAACCCACATGAGGGAACCACTCATAGGTGAGTGGATATGAGGTGTATCTACCCCTTGGTGGGTGGATATGACATGTGGGTAGATATGAGGAATCCACTTAAGGATGGGTTGATACACACTTCTCTCTCCCTCTATAAATACCCATCTCTTGCAGAGAAAAAATGGGTAAGCCATCTCCCCAAAAACCTCTTGGCCCTATTCTTTACAAATCATCTAGAGCCTTGAGTGTTCTTCATTATTATTCTTCTCCTTTCTTTGAAAGGAGTTCAAGATCTTGTGATGAGATCTTAAGAAGAGATTCGAGTCATCTTGGATCATTCTTTCTTTGAGAATCTCGAATCATCCTTTAGAAACCAAAACCCCCACTTGACCTTCAACCAAATACTTCCAAATCCTCTCAAAGGTCTTGGTTACTTTGATTTACTCTCTGGTACTTCATTATTGATTCGATGGGTTCATACTCTTGACCTTTGAGATTAGTTCAAAGTATCTTTAGCCATGGTTTTACTTAATCCTATAAAAAAATTCTTAGAGAACCAATCTCTTATCTAAAAACCCTCTACAATTTCAGAGCATCATTAGTTCAATCGAGGGATGGACAATGGAAGGCCATTAGATCGAAACTAGTTTGAGCAAAACGGGTAGGATATCTTACATCCTCCCAACAAGAGTACATACTTTAACTTATCCTCTTAATTAGAGTAATACTCTTACCCTCTCTCTATGCTTGGTTGAGTACAGTAAACCGTAGGGTTTAGACACACGTGTAAGAGAGACGGGTTCTTATAACCCATAGTGAGGGGAGTACACTCACTATGAGTGGTTTGGGGTTAGCCTTTGAGTAAAACCCTTGGTTCAGGATAAACAATAAAATTTTGTGGTTTGGGGTTATCCTCTGCGTAAAACCCATGGTCGGAACATACTATTAAGTCCTTAGTTTGGGGTAAGCGTATGAGTAAAACCCTTAGTTTGAGATTAACCAGGAAAATCTCTGATTAGAGGTGAACTAAGAAAACATTTGTAAGAAGTTGTAGGTGAACGAAAAACCCTCACTGAGTGGATGTCGGAGGTTCCTTGGATTAGGTGCTCCGAGAGTGGACGTACCTATTGAAGCGAATTGCTTAGCGGCGAACCACTATAAATCTTTGTGTGATTGCTTGTGTTTGCTCGTCTTGCATATTGTTACATACAAACATATTCCACACCTCTTAAGTCTCTCTCACTTATGCACTTCAAATTTATTGTTAATAAGAGAATGTTGTATTGAATGATTATTTAAATTAACATTATCTGTTAGTAAAATAGAGCGACAGTTTTTAAGTGGTTGTCCTAGGATAAAGAGCACTTTCAATTGGTACTGTTGACTATATAAATTTTCCAAAATTGGAGATGAGGACTCAATTGAAAATAAAAGTGAGTAATTTTTTTTATTCAAGAATAACTTCAGTGAAATAAAAGTGACACACTCTGAATATAAGATTAAGGAAGCCTTGTATATATTGTCATTAGCAGTAGACAAAATTTCGTTTCCTATGTTTCAAGCTAGATTATTGTCTCAAATAATGTGTGGATAAAACGGTTGCACTTTAAAATTAATCTTGGATAAAATAAATTGCCAAACTCAAGTTATTAACCTTTCAACAAAAAATAAAATAATGAGGGGACATTCCGAGAACCAAACTCAGGAGCTCTCGCACCCGAAATGAGAATGATACCACTAGACCAAATGCCCTAGTACATATGCATATACCAGTAGACTTTAGAATGCTTGGTTCTTGTTTAAAAACTAAGTTGGAGGCCTGGTCAACAATTATACAGATGAGGTTGGTATTTTTGTAATGCTAGCCAGCAATAATTTAGTTGTGTAACTTGTGTTGACCAAATTATATAATCTGACTGTGTCACAATCTTACTTCACATGCATGGTAATCATTATTTACTGTTACCTAACTTGTAATTCTTCATTTTGTTCACCTTCTTTGCTATCCTTTCAATTACTCATTTATAGTTTCCGAGAAGGTGCATAGATGCAAGAAATCAGTTGGGACTTTAGGAAAACCACCAAAGAAATTTCATTTTACTCTATGGAAACAGTGCTTCACAGCCAGCTAAAAATTGTCTTAAACCGAGCAAAAAATTATATTGTCTTCTATTTTTTTAAGGATTGTGTTTTCCTTCCTGCTAAAACTATCGTAGTTGTGTCTATTCTATTCATTTGGACTTTAATTTTTTATTTTAAACTTTCACGACAGATTTGTTTCAATGTCCAGGGCTGGGATGATGCCTGGTCTATGCGAATAAGATCAACAATAGAGTTCTTTACTCGAAGTTGGTATCAAGCAGATACTTGAGTGTCAACCAAAGTCTTCTCAGTACAATGGGTCATAATTTGGGCCACTTGAAAGAGCTTCGTTCATTATGATTCCGGATGAGTTATAATTAAGTACCACTCTCAAACATAAAGAGTCATTTTATTGGCAGCTAATCCTCTCATAAACAATAGGAGAAATTTTATTTCCTTCATTATTCTATTACATCTAAATTTTAAGCTCCAGTAATCATGTGCATACTAAAAATTGACTGACCATAAAATATCTATAGTAAACAAAAAACATGATAGGCATTCCGAGAATCGAACTCGGGACCTCTCGTTTCCAAAGCTAAAATCATATTACTAGACCAATATAATGTGGTGATTAGAAGGTAAAATAACACAGGTGAAAAACAATGTTGAAACAGTAAAATCAAGGACAATTTGGGGGATGGTAGTGCCAGGGAAATATTCACTACCTATGTCCCACAATAGTAGTGCTATTTGGTTTTTCAAATGAGCTAATTAATGGGAGCATCAACACAGGATGCAGGAAGTATTAATGGCTTAACCAGATACATTTTTTTTTTTTGGTTTTTCGGAAACCAAGCTAAGTTATTGCAAGTTACCATTACCTGATCTCTAATTCTTCTTTCCGTCTTTCTTTTGCCCTTTCAGTTTCGCGTTCATAGTGACCGAAAAATTTCTTAGATGAAAGAATTAAGATTGTTGCTTAAGCAGGATGTTATAATATATGCTTCGCTCTCTTGCATTCAGTGACTGAAGCTAGTGTTGAATTTATTGATCACTGAAGATTATCTAGAATGAAATGTAACAAAATGACTATGATAACATAAACTGAAAAATATTGCTTCACAGGCAGCTTAAAACTGTTATAAACAGAGGAACAAATTATTATTTCCATGGTGCCGAATGTAACACCTGGTCGCTGGTGTTGGCCAGGTGTAGTGCTGTGGAGAACAAGTGTTTTGCAGTGGGATTAGATGAAGCAGCCGAAGTGCATGCAGTAGCCGACCTTGAACCAAAGAAAGAGCTCGTCCTTCCATTTCGATTAGAAGACCTCACTGTTAGGGCAAAATTTGAGAGTGTGATTTTGTCTCTTGATGTATGTCAATTTAATGTACAAAAATGTATGGGATATGTGAGAGGAAAAATAAGGTATATGTACAAATTGGGGTACATGCATAAATTGGGCTATATGAAGAGATTGAGAAGAGACAATCTCAAGATGAAGCTAACACAAAGTGGATCTTGAAGACAAAGCCACCACAAGATGAAGCCACCAAAGTGAGGAAGGCACTCCAAGGTGAAGCTGAAGGAAAATGAAGATTGCAAAAACCTAAGACAATGTGGGAGCACACCACAAAGCCCATGGCCAAGACACTACTTAAAATTAACCTATTGAAGGCCCAACGTGAAGACATAAAAGATGTGTGCATATTTTCTAGAGGATCAACTCACAACCATTATATCACTCATAGTTGTCCTCTAGGCCCATAGCTTTTGGATCAAATTTTTTAGGTTCAAAATATTTCAAGAAAAACCCACTAACCAAAGTGATCCAAAGCTTCTTCCAAAGCCTACCTAAGATCCTTAGGAAATGACACTTAAAAAAAAACCATTTCTGAAATGGGTTTATGGGCTAAAAGAACTACTCATAAATAGGTTAATATAACCCAACCTACATAAGTGAACCACTCATATGAGGTGGGTGGGTGGATATGAGGAATCCATACAAGGATGGGTTGATACACACTTCCCTCTCCCTCTATAAATACCCATCTCTTAGAGAGAAAAAATGGGCAAGCCATCTCCCCAAAAATGACGTATTCTTTGTAAATCATCTAGAGCTTTGAGTGTTCTTCATTATTCTTCCTCTCCTTTCTTTGAAAGGGGTTCAAAATCATGTTATGAGATCTTAGGAAGAGATTCAAATCATCTTTGATTATGGTTTCTTGGAGCATATAGAATCACCCTTTTAGAAACCAAAGCCCCCACTTGACCTTGAACCAAATACTTTCAAATCCTCTCGAAGGTCTTAGTTACTTTGATCTACTCTCTAGTCCCTCATTAGTGATTCGATGGGTTCATACCATTGATCCTTGAGAATAGTTCAAAGTATCTTTGGCTATGGTTTCACTTAATCCCATAGAAAAATTCTTAGAGAAACCAATCCTTTGTCAAAAAAACCTCTACAATTTTGGAGCATCATTAGTTGAATCGAAGGGTGGACAATGGAAGGCCATTTAGCTCAATAATAGTTTAGCAAACTGGGTAGGATATCTAACATCCTCCCGTCAAGAGTATGCACTCTAACTTATCCTCTTAATTAGAATAATACTCTTATCCTCTCTCTATGCTTAGTTGAGTGTAGTAAACCGTAGGGTTTAGACACGTGTGAGAGAGACGGGTTCATACAACCCGTAATAAGTGGGAGTACCCTCACTGTGAGTGGTTTGGGGTTAGCCTGTGCGTAAAACCCTTGGTTCAGGATAAACCATAAAATCCGGTGGTTTAGGGTTAGCCTCCGCATAAAACCCTTGGTTGGGACATACCATTAAGTCCTTGGTTTGGGGTAAGTCTCTAAGTAAAACCCTTTGTTTAAGATTAACCATGAAAATCTCTTGTTAGAGGTGAACCAAGAAAACCCTTGTAAGAAGTTGTGGGTGAACTGAAAACCCTCACTTAGTGGATGTCGAAGGTTCCTTGGATTAGGTGCTCAGAGAGTGGACGTACCCGTCGAAGCGAGTTGCTTGGCAGCGAACCAGTATAAATCTTTGTGTGATTGCTTGTGTTTGCTCATCTTGTATACTGTTACATACACACACATTTCACACCTCTTAAGTCTCTCTTATGAGCTTTCCAATTACTTGCTAATAAGATAATGTTGCAATGAATGATTGTTTAAATAATATTATCTGTTAGTAAAATAGAGTGAGAGTTTTTAAGTGGTCATCCTATTCACCCCCCCCCTCTCTAGGACCTAAGAGCACTTTCACTCACCACCCGGTGAACTTTGTTTGGAGGGGGGAAGCAGTCAGGCCAGTGGGAGAGAAAGCCACTGTCTTGATTTTGGGAGACGACTTCCGGCGAACCTCGGGAGACCCCGGCGATCCCGACGACCTTCGACGATCTCCGGTGGACAGCGTTTTGACATCAGCTCACATGCAAGGTAGGATTTCGTACCCTTTCATCAAGTTTTGATTTTTTTTGTTTCTTCACCAATGGAGGTGACGGGGACGACGGAGTAGGAAGCGGCCTCGGTGAAGGTTAAGTCGGAGGTCAGCAAGGGGCTAACAGCGGCGGCAAAACCTACCTTTCTCTGGTGGCGAGCGATAGCGGGAAAGGCCGTGGTCGCTCAAGGCGCCAGACAGAGCGAAGGAAGAGGAAGGGAAGGGAGGACAGTGCCAGCTGGGCATGAGCGCCACCACTGTAGGAGCAAAGGGACCACCAGAACAGGTCGTCGAGGAGATGATCGGTTCGGTCCAGAGTCAGACCGGACCTGGTTCACTCCCAGACCAACCCAGTTCACTCGAGACCAAATCGGTTCACTCCTAGACCAACCTGGTTCACTCCCAGATCACCCGGTTCACTCTCATACCAAACCGGTTCAATAAATAGACCCAGTTTATAAATCAGTTTGGATTTGAACTGTCTGTGGACATCACAGTTAGGACTGCTTACAGCTGACGGTTGAACCTGACTATTTGTGTATTTCAGTGCAGTATGGTACATAGGCTCATTTTATTGGTTTTGGGCTGTTTGATAAATGATTTCAAGCCTAATTGGCATATTATCTTTACGTGCTTGATGTTACTATATTTAAGGGTATTTGTCCCTAATTTTATGCAGATTTAACTGATAGTTGAGGCTTTGATAAAAAGGAAAACTCGAGTAATAAACCTAGATGGTTTAGAGACTTAATTATTTTATGAAAGATAATAAAATGATGACATGAGGGCTAAGCTTGATGGTTGAGAAGAACCTAATCAAGATAAAGACTAAAATGCTCTTAGGATTGAGAGTTAGTTATGAGTGTGAGTGACTTCTGATCAAGCGACTGAATGGCTATTAAGTCGAAGGTCACAAGGTATTGGTTGGGGTGTATTGCATCTTCCCATTGGTGGAAGCTCTGCTCGTCTATATCTATCTATGGATAATTAGAGAGAGCATTTACATTTGCCAATTGGTAGAAGCTTTGTGTCAGCGGTACCTGATGAGGACCAACTTCTATTAGCCAGGCTTAAGTTGTTGTATCTTTCTATGGATATTAGAGAGAGCATTTACATATTATTTTGGCCATTGTTTGCATCTTTCTATGGATATTAGAGAGAGCATTACATGTTCTATCGGCCAGGCTAAAACTGTTGTCTCTTCTTTATGGATTTTAGAGAGAGAACTTGCTTATTTTCTATGGATATTAGAGAGAACATTTGCATCTTCTCATTGGTCGAAGCTCTACACTCACCCTGAGCTATTGATGCCAGGTGGTTTATTGTGTACATTGAAGGCGTTAGCATCCTGAAAGGCTGCGTTCTCCCGACCCACATCGAGTCCAGGAGCTGATGTAGAGCCAGACCCTTCTGACGGTCATACCTTTTAAGGTAAGGAATGGGCGAGGCAGTCACCTTTGAGGGATTCAGGGCGTGCCGTGATTACCGGTATTAACCGGAGTGATAGTCATGGTATTTTCTTGTTGTCTATCATGTAGGAATGACATTCAATGAGTCTGTCTATATGGGACAAAGACTTAATTATTAAACATGAACTTGGGAAGCAATAAAAGGCTTTGTTTGAAAGTGTAATAAAAGAATCAAGTGGAACTCTGTAATAGGCTACATAAGATGTTAATACAAATCTTGTTTATTTGAATGTTGATGATTTTGTTACGATATCCCACTGAGTAATTTTCTACTCAGCATCCTTATGTGATGTAGGTGCTGTTGTAGAAGATTGACTTCGCGCGGTACTTGGGGATTTGGCGGTTTGTTTGTGATGACGTTCAGAAAGATTCAGAGTTTATCTTCACTTTCTGGTTTGTTCTAGACCTTGTAATAAGGCGTGAGCGCCAACTATTTTCTAGTGTATTTTGAGATGGATGACAGACTTGCACATGAAGGACTTGTATTGGTTTAATCGACTTTGCATCTTGTAATACTATATCTATATATGGTTTTGTATCCATATTTGCGAACCCCAGTTATCACGACCTAGATGCTTAGTCGACAATTTTCAACTAATAATTTATTGCATAGAGGAATAATCCTATGATTTTTCGTTGCTACTCTGATTTCACAAGTGGTTTAAAAATACGGGCCAGACACCAAAACTAATAGATATGTTGTTTTCAGTGATATGAGATATTACATTTACTTTACGTGATTATATCTAACAAACTTGAATTGAAACACTCATTGACTGTACATATCATTGTGAAATTATATCTTGAGAGTCTTACAATTTCATAGGTCTTGCAAGCATTTCCGATTGAAGAAGAATTTTAAATATACAAAAATCAATGTTGGAGCCCCAACATTGAAGAAAACAGAGAAAGCTATTCGCACAGCTGACTAGATAAATGTTACAAACTTCCGCGTGAGGACTCAATTCTGAAGAAAATTGATCAATATTCTATATTCAAGGATAACTTCAGTGAAACAAAAGAAATACACTCTAAACGTAAGTAATAAAAAATACTTTGCCAGTTAGTACTGTTGTTAACAGTAGAAAAGTTAGTTTCTTATGTTTACAGCTAGGCTATCAGCTAGAATAATATGTGGATAGAACAGTCATTTTAAAATTAATCTAGGAAAAAGAAAATTGTCAACCTCAAAGTTATGAGCGTTTCAAAAATAAACTCGAATCATAATACATCAGTACATGTGCATACCACTAGATCAAATGCCCCTAGTACATCAGTACATGTGCATAAACCTGGCAGACATTAAAATGTTTGTTTATTCTGGTTTTAAAACCAAGTTGGAGACCTGGAGTACAAAATTATACAGAAGAGGTTGCTAATGCAAGCCAATTATACTTGACATGAAAAGTAAACATAATTTACCGTTACCTGATTTTCTTCTTCACTTTATTTACCATCTTTCCTGTCCTTTCATTTACTCATTTATAGTTTCTGAGAAGGTGCATAGATGAAGAAGTAAGATGGGACCATAGGTAAGATGCATCATAATACAAGCTTGGTAAAATGAACCTAGTGTTTAAAATGATAGTGAAATGTATCTGATAACCGAAGACAGCTCCAATGGAATTTAAATTGATTCCCCAGAAACAGTGCTTTACAGCCAGCTAAAGATTGTATTAAACAGAAAAAAAAAAGGATACTTTCCTTCATTTTTTTGCAGAACTGTATTTTTCCTCATGATGAAACCATTGGAGTTGTGTCTACAAGTGATGAAACATCATTTAGACCTCGATGTTAAATTTCGTTACTGTAGGAAAAGAATTTATCTGGAGGTCCTGAGTTTCTGGGACTGTACTTAATGTTGTAGTAAGCAGTTGAGAGATACTTAAGAGTATTAACTATTAACCCAATTCATCTCAATGCAATGAGTAATTATTCGGGCCACTTGAATCAGCTACCTTTATAACTATTCCAGATGAGCTACGTTCCATCCACTTGCATATAAATAAAACTGCTTACTTATTTACCTGCTTGAATATTTTGTAGCAAAACAATAAAAATTTATAAAACAATGTTTGGACATCATTAAACATATCTTATTTATGCTCAACCCTTACTAATAATAAGATACTCCAGGACAAAATCAGTGAAATTATTCAAGATGAACTATGTTCCATCCAATTGCATATAAATAAAACTGCTTACCCATTTACCTGCTTGAATATTTTGTAGCAAAACAGTAAAAATTTCATAAAACAATTTTTGGACATCATTAAACATATCTTATTTATGCTCAACCCTTACTAATAATAAGATACACCCTTACTAATTATGCAGGACAAAATCAGTGAAATTTAAGTGAAACACCCTAATATAAGCTAATTAACAATTCACTTTATAGACAGTTATTCCTGCCATAATGAAAAAGAGAAATTTTCTTCCCTTTATTTTGATATTGCATATAGGTGTTCAGCTCAAGTAATAATGCAATCATAAAAAGATCTTAGGATAAAATGTCTACTGTCAAACATAAATCGTGAGGGGCATTCCAAGAATTGAACTAGACCAAATGCCCTAATACATTTGCATAATGTGTACATTAGAACCTACAGAAATTTAGGTCCCCAAATCAGGTTGGAGCACTTGAGTCTAAAGATTATGCAGAGGGAGGTTGGTACAGCTAGACATATATATACTCCCTCTGTCCATATTAACTGTCTGGATTTGGAAAAGAACTTGTCACAGTTAATTATTGGACTGGACTTGAAAGGGTTATATGGATGCAAGAAAAAGTTTAATAAGTTGGCTTCCTTTAACATAATTCTTGACTGGCAGCTGAGAGGGTTGGTGGTGGTCGGTCGGTGGAGTGAGATGCTGGCCGCAGGGGGGACGGTGGAGTCTACTCGGATGATGATGACAAAAGGGCGGGGAGGCTGGGTGGGCAAATAGGATGTGTAGTATTTGATCTAGTATCCAGATCTAGTACATATCTATGTTTATGTTTATTTTAATTATCTTTCAGTATCTAAATCTAGTACAGGAGCACGTAAATGCTGCAAAGACCTTCCCAAGAGCCACACACTCCAACAATTACAATCCTGAGTGGCGTAATCTCCCTAATTTTTCTTGGAGGCAATCTAATTCAGGGCCTACTTTTTAATCAGGCCCCCAAACAGGAGTTCCAAAGCCAACCCAGCCCTACCAACCCGCCTCAGCTCCCTTTGGCCAATCCAACTGGAAACCGACCTTAGAAGACCAGCTGAGCCAAATGTCAGCCGCCTTATCTACCGTCATTACGGCAGTAACCACGCTAACCACTGAACAGAAAGAGATGAAATCCGTGATGGAAACCCAACACAGAGAGCTGACAGGTGAGCTAAGGACCCAGGCCCAGCTTGTCCATTCCCATACACAATCCATTGCCAAGATAGAGAACCAATTAGGATAGCTAGCCCAATCCATGAACCGTAGGGAAGTAGGTACCTTGCCCAGCCAACCCCAGCAAAACCTTAGAGGCCAGTTCGCAGTTGAGCAGCGGTAGGCAAATCTACAATAGGGTTAAGGACTTGTCCCAAGGTACCTTGAGTGTGAAAATTGCTCCTGAGATAAACAGAGAACTCACTCCAATCAAAGTTGTACCTGTTAGTTCTCAAACCCAGCAGGATGACCAAGCCGAGGCTAAGAAAGAGAGATCCTATATTCCCAGGGTTTCATACCCACAATGCCTGAACAAACCCTCCCCATTTAACAAATCCCACCAAAAGATGGAGGATATGTTCGAGGTGTTCAAACAGGTTAAGGTCAATCTCCCTTTGTTAGATGCAATAAAACAAAAGCCTGCCTATGCCAAATTCCTGAAAGATCTTTGTACCCAAAAGCGCAAAGCTAAATCCAATGTGACTAAAAAGGTTTTCCTTACTGAGCAAGTGAGTTCCCTACTGACGCATAATCTTCCACCGAAATATAAGGACCCAGGATGTCCAACAATTTCATGTGTGATAGAGAACCATACTATGGAAAAGGCATTGTTAGATTTGGGGGTGAGTGTCAATTTGTTGCCTTACTTTGTGTATGAGTAACTTGGGTTGGGAGAGTTGAACCCGACTACCATAACACTACAACTTACAGATCGATCCATTAAAGTTCTATGTGGCGTTATTGAAGATGTTCTAGTGCAGGTTGATAAATTTTTCTTTCTTGTGGACTTCATTGTCCTAGATACACAACCTATTCATAATACTGGTAATCAGATTCCTGTGATTTTGGGATGTCCAATGCTATTATAAATTGTTAGAATGGGACTCTGAAATTGTCTTTTAGAAATTTAAATATCAAACTGAATGTTTTTTATATTAAAAAACAACATGCACCATGAGATGATTTTTATGCAGTTCATATGATTGACACTCTAGTGGATGGTGCACCTCCATGTATTTGTCCTGATGATCCACTTGCGAGTTCTTTCATTAACCCTAATGTGCGCAGTAGGACCACAGATGGACTGAACGTTGGATTGAAAGACCCTGAATAAGTTGGACTAAGGGAGTTTCATCTAGCTGAGGATGTTAAACTTAGCGTTTGGTGGGAGGCATACCACGTATTCAAGTGTATTGTCTCCATTTCTTATTTTTTTGTTATATGATCATTGTCATTTTTATATCTTGTTAACATTGAGGACAATGTTCATAATAGTTTTGGGGGAGGGAATATTACTTGCATATAAAAATAAAATGAAAAAAAATCAAGAAAAAAGAAAATAAAAATTTGATTAGTTTTAGGTTGTTTGTTAGTAATTTTTATAGGTTTTGATAGTTTATCCCATGATAATGCATACTTCAATTCTTAAGAGATTAGTTTACATTGGAAGTGTGAGTAAGTATACTAGAGGATAGATACACTTAACTGTGAATATCTTTCTATTACAGTCCTCTTGGAACAGGTGCTTGAGCTAATAAAAATCACTCACACACACTAGTACATAAAGTAATACCCTCTAGAGATTTGTTAAATACTAATATTCAGTGGGATGTCTTTGGCAAAGTTATTTGGTGATATATGGTTGTCTGTTGAGCTTAAAAGATCATCATAGACCATTGACTTGGCAATGGCAAGGGCTTAGAACCGGAAATAGGTTGAGAGTATAATACAGCCTGGACAGAATAAGATGCTTGAAAATATATATGCTGAAAAAAAACAATGGAAAAATGAAAACAAAAAGAAAGAAAGGGGTTGCTTGACTATTATAGGATTAACTTAGGTTGATGCTCAAGCCCAAATGGTCTATACTTAAAACCTAATGCCCTAAGCCAACTGGTTGGGTGTCATTGGCCTGAGTCATTGTTAAACCTAAGCATCTTGAGGTCTGCCTTATACAGTCCTATAAAAAAGTCTATGGTGTATTATCCTCTCAAGTCTAGAATGTTGGACCCGAAGGAGGCACGCAGGCATTTGTGCTATCATCAACCTAGATATTACAATGACTATGTAGATTCTGATGTTCTTTGGTTAATGAGTCACTTTGGATCTGAGTGAAACAGAGATTTAGAATATATTGCTACAATGTTCTACACTTTCTATTATTTATACTATCATGCTATATTATATTTGAGCAGAAATTTCGAAGATGAAAGTGTGGAATAAAACCACTTACTTGGGGGCTTCTATATTCCGGTTGATTATGAACCAAGTACGTGTGGTTAATTTTCTTAAGCATTGTGGTTTGCATTTGTCGCGATAATAAGTTTGTTTGTTTTGCAGTGTTTTGATTTGTTTTGGCACTTAGTTTTAATTAGGTTAATAAGTACATGTTTGTGGGTAGCATGACTGCAAACCCTCACGAGACACAACTCATCATACTAGGGCCACCTAGAGGTTTAACGGCTTGTTGCACATGCTCAATGCAATCGTGTTCCCTACGAAAGTAGCATTTACTTTTTTACTTTAGTTTTTGCTATTTTAGTTCCTTAGTTTGTTTGTTTGATTTTATTTTGTTTTGTTTTATTTTACTAAGGACTAACAAAATGTAGGTTTGGGGGTGTGATCTGCACATGCATTATGCATTTTAACTATCTTCTAAACCTATATTTATGTTAGTATTTGATTAGATTTAATAATACTTTAATATAGTTTTTGGTTTGGTAGGAAAATGAGAGCAAGATATAGAAATGCGGTGAAACTGACTTCAATGGTTGAATCTTCATAACTTCATGTGAATATCTCTGATTGAACTGATTCAAGCTTCATGTTAAAGTTAAAGAAGTCAACTTTCCAACGCAACTGACCGTTCAATTTGGAGTTTGGAGCGAAAAGTTACGACCATTGGAAGATTGTGATGCAGAATGAACAACAATGCGATCTATCGGCCATTCATTGCAATCGATCGCCAGAGCCGAAAAACATAAGTAAAAGAAGAACCAATCGATCGGACATCAACGTGATTAACCATAGTTACTGGAGTTTTTGATATGTGCGGTGCAGTAGCCGCGATCGATCGGAAGATGCATATTTAAAACGATCGATAGGCACGACGCAGGAATTAATGAAGAAACTAGGAGATCGATCGGAAAGCAATCGATCGCCGTATGCACAGAACTAAAATAAGGCCGATTTTGACTCTGATTTCGTAGGGGATTTCAGGGTTTTCCTTCACCACTATATATATGCCTTAAGGGAGAACGCATTGGGCATTAGAGAATAGATTTTGGAGGCTAGAGAGGAGCAAGAGAATGAGTCTTGTGGAGGCCAAAGAAGAAGAAGGATTCATGCCAATGGATCTACAAAAACAAGTTTTTCTTTCTCTTCTTCTATGTGTAGCTAAATTCTTTGTCAATGCTAGATGAAGCCCTAGATATGTATTTCTACTCTTGATAGTTTAATTTAATATAGTTGATTGATTCTTGCTTAATGCTATTTCATAAGTTTTCTTTTGAGTGCTTGACCATAGACTTGATTGAGTATGAATGGAATTAGATCTTTTTAATCCCTGTGTCTAACCAAGAATAGGTTTGTGATTGATTTTATGCCCGACGAATGATAGAATTAATTACATGGTAGTGAATGAACTTTCGTGTCCGACCAAGAACATGACTGAATTCATTGGCGATTTGTGTGCTCGACCAACAACATAAGTTACCATATCATGTCAACTTGTGCGCAATAATAGTTGAGAGTATTAATTGCATGTCTAGTGGTGGATTCACTCTACATTGGTTAAACTCAGTTAATTTAGTTAAAGTTCATTGCTTTCTTAGATTAATTAAAAATTGCTATTTTTCTTCTCTTGAGTTTGGCAGATTGTAAATCCGTCCCTGAGGTTCGACAACCCTTTAATATTCGCCGTAGTACAATTGCCTTGTGCACTTGCAAGAGTTTATATTTAAACGATCAGTTATCTAACAAGCTACGCAGAGTTTTGGGCCTTTGGTTGAGGATTTTGCACATTGTCTCTCAGTCATAAGTGTTGATGTTACTTTCCTATCTAGCAAGTATACTGAAGTCCTCATGGCGGCGACGTATAACGATAGGCACAAAGATTTGTTTCCACTTGCATTTGGCCTTGTTTTAGGTGAAGATTACCCTAATTGGATATGGTTTTTATGTATGATGAAGGCGCATGTTGTCCCTAATAGGACATATATCACTATCATATCTGATTGACATAAAGGGTTATAAAAAGCCATGTCAGAAGTGTTTTCACTTCCAAATTTTTGTCACCAAAATTGTATGTGACACACATAGAGGTAAATTTTTATAAAAAGTTTAAAAATGATGTATTGACAACATTGATAGGGAAAGCTGCAACGGTGCTAACTATAGAATAGTTTAATGAAAAGATGAAACTGGTCGGCATGGAAAGTTCAGAAGTAAAAAGGCTATTTATTGAGGAAGGTGGATTATGCTCTCTTGCTCACAACAGTTTTACAAGATTTGGAATGACCACAACAAATTTTCCTAAAACTCTAAATAGTGTGTTGAAGGATGCTCAATCATTATTGTGCAAGCCTTAGTGTTAGCCACATTCTACCAGATCGTCAAATTCTTTCTGAAGCGTCATTTGGCCAGGTTGACCATGGAAACTAATATATATACATAAATACACACATTTATATGTCTCTAATTCCTAATTTGTTACTCTCATTTCATGATAATTAGGAATAATTATGAGTTATTATAGTTAATTCAATAATTAGGACTTTACTTTATTTAATAAGAAATTGTGCTTAATTGATTCATTTACATGCACTCAATGTGTTGAATGGAAAAATATTTAATGTGCGTCGAAGTTTAGTTTGATTGTTTTAGTAGGTCTCAAAGAGCTCGAGTTGCTGATCATCGATTTATCGCACTTCAATTGGATTTATATGCAAAGAGATTAAGATATTGATCATCCAACAGTTAAGGAGGCATTGGCGGGTTTTAAAGAGTCAACTGATTTAAAACATTGAAATCACATGCAAAGAAGATTTAATCTGTTGATTTACATCCAAGAAAAAGACGGGCACTGACTTAAGTGAAGAGCTGTTCAGATAGTGTCGGTGGAGATGATGGTGGCGGCCATGGGATCGAGCTAAGGAGTGGTCCGGCGGCAAGGCTCACGGCGAGGTTGGCGGCAAAGAGGAGCAACGGTAGAAGAGCTTGCTTGGGAGAAGCAGAAACAAGGGAAGGAAATGCAAGATTTGGAACAGAGGCGTGCGGGATTTGGAAGGTTAAAATCATTTTCAATTTGGACTCTTTCCTTGAATAGATAGACTCAAATATAGATAGATGCAGATTTTGAATGGGATTTTTAGAGTTGTGCTCGGATTTTGGATTTGAAACTTGAATTGGAAGGACTCCATTTAGAAGCAGATTTGGTTGTGGGTTGTGTGGATCGATTTCGACTCCTACATGAATAGACTCGTGGATTGATTTTGGGGTTTTGGGGAGCAACTTATAAAAGGAGATGATGGCTGCGAGAAAAGGGGGAGAGAGCGGCAGTAATGTTTGCAGTTGAACTGATTTCAGACGAAACTAAACAGTACTGTAATTTGTTGCAGCAACTTTGGTCCGACGGAGAAGCTGATGAATAGTAATGGCTATAGTGTCATGGAAATGCAAATGACACCGATGGCCGGCTAAACCCCATCTGAGGCATAGATGAAGCCTTGATTAGTTTGATTTATTTTTCTCTTTCTCTTTTTTATTTAGTTGATGTATGAACTCTTATTCCGTAATTAATGTTAGTTTTATTGAATTTTATTCTATGTGATCAAGAGAGGGTAGAGTAGAATTTGTGGAATTAATCCAAGGAATGCCTATGTCCAAGAGGTGCATGTGCAAATTGAGGTATTTTTAAATAAAATTTTTAATTTTATTGAATCTATGCTCGAGAGAGATAACTTCTAATTTAATTATTTTAATTGTCTTAAGTGCTTAGGTCGGAGAGGAGTTTGCATAATTAGTTTGTTTTGATAGTATTTGTCCAAGAGGAAAACGTTAATTGCATCAACAATGAATTTTACAAGAGAGAGGGAGATGATAGAATTGGTTTAATTAGTGGTGGATTCGTTGCCTTAGAATTTCTCTACTTTAGTAAACTCGCATTAAATCATTAGAATTAATTGCTTGCTTTTCTTAGATTTGATTAAAAACAACAATTTTTTTCTTGAATTTGGTAGAATAATCAATCCATCCTTGAGGTACGACAACCATTTATACTCACCTATTCACATACCATTGTATATTTGCGAGGGTACTACATTTGAAATGATCAGCAACCCCATACACCCTAGTATTGAGTTGAAGATTAAACAACACGCCTTATTGGCAACAGTTGGGTTGATCAAATCAATTCCCACGTGTGTGAAGTGAAAATATTGGCTGGTAGAAAATATATGGTGGATGCCCACCATCAGACATATTCTTTCGGCCATGACGAAAGATTGTCGATCACAATACCATTGTAGCCAAGTTGGACATAACAGACTAAATTGCCAAAACCCACCTTCTGTTGATTGGTACTTCTATACGTTGATCTCTTGTTGTAAATTAATTTGTTCTTTACTTTACTTGAAAGTGTTATTAACTATTGGTTTCTTTGTAGATATTATGGATTCAAGACCTATTGATCCTTCCGTCCTTACAGAGAAGAGCTCGCATAGATCTGATGCCATATGAAATAGAGAGGTATGTGCACATCCATTAACTTTTTAACTGTAGATATTGCATATATTTAACTGACTGTATACAACTTTTAATGTGTATTAGGATCATTGAGCACTGGATCAACATGCGACATTGGGCAGTTGATGGTCGCTTGTTGTCGTACATTGAGAGGGCAGATTTTGGACACTTCATACTCTTTGTGTATATCAAGATTGATAGGGCTCTCATTGAGAGATGGTGGAGGGAGACGTAGACCTTCCACTTGCATTTGCACGAGATTACTATTACTTTGCAAGATATAGTTGTACTACTTGATGGCGTGACGGTGATTTGCACAACTTTGGGCATTGACTAGAATGTGGTATATGAGAACCTTCTTGGATGGGTACCTACACTCAATGCATTAAAGGCGGGTGAGCCTTTTGTGATTGAGACAGCAGCTTAGTGGCCTCCAGGAGGATGCCATAGAGATAGCCATCGAGCAACATGCACGAGCATATTTATTCCATATGTTTTGTTGCACTATATTTGCTGATAGCAGCAATAACCATGTGCACCCCATGTTTCTCATCTTGTTAAAGGATTTTCACTCCGCTGGACAATATGCATGGGGCAGTGCCACACTTGCCCATTTGTACATAGAGTTGCGAAAAGCTTGCCAACCCAACACATCAGGGATTTCCGGGGTGTGTAACCCTTATCCAGGTAAACCATTAATAATATTTGGCTTATCTATTTACCACAAGTATAACACAATTGATTCATGTTAGATGTCTATGTGTCAAATAGCTATGTCGCGGGAGAGATTGCTTGTGGGATGTCCAAAACATCAGAGCACTCCACTAGATGGTTTTTCTCCACTAGGAGTTAGGTATATTTTATATATTTAAGTCATTTCATGTTCTTCTATAGGCAATTTTAATAACTTGTTTTGTTTCTTTTTTATGTTCTCAGGTGGAATGCTAGGAAGACCAAAACAGTTAATCCTCATGGTGCCCTTCGCCATTATAGATCTGAATTGGACTACCAACGATCCGAAAAAGTGATTATATTATATTGCACGTATTACGAATATAAACAATGCAATGTTCATAAAAAGTAAAGTTCTATCTTTATGTATTGTGTAGGTTAAATGGAAGCCACGTCATGACAAAGTTTTAACACAATTACCTCATGTGTGTATCGATGGTGCAGATGTGTGGCTATCTAGGACGTCACTCATCTGCTTTGACATTGTGGAGATGCATGTTCCGGATTGTGTCATAATGCAATTTGGATTGGAGAAGTTGTCCCCCCCCCCTTATGTTGTGGAGTTCATTGAGCGATCTTCATGTCGAGGCCGACCAAGTTTTGATTGGAGGTCATATCATGTGGCCTATATTACTAGATGGAACAAGCGGAGGACCACTCTTGTTGAGGGGGAGCTTGACATGATGGAGTGAAATGTTGATAGTGCCTAAATGAAGTGGTACTTGAGGATCACTAGGAGACTTATTCTACCACCCGTGCATGATGCAGAGATGTTATATCAGCCTAGGGGTGCCACTGAGCGGGCTTTGGTTAATATCTCTTACTTCATATTTGATTTGATTTACCATATTGTGTGCATGTAGTTAAAGTATATTCTTTTTTCCTTCTAGCTTACTTATGCGAGGCAGACACTTGCTTAGTATACTGGAGCTTTGGTGGAGCATTCCTATGAGAGCTTGCTAGTAGCATGTCAGATGATACGCAAGAACACTACACTTGTTCTTGCAATCTTGTCATTGCTTCAATCAGTTATGATAGAAATTTTGGGACTGTAGGGTGCTCATCTATTTTAGGCTTCTCAACCTATATCAGCTTTGCCCGACGTTGTGACCTCATCGGTCGACATGACTTCTTTGACCCTACCACTAGTAGCTCCAGATGCCACAGTCAATCCAGTTAAGAGGCCCCCTTCTTCAAAAGTATATACTAGGCGACAACGTGCAATTTGAGCTCTACGTCAGTTACCTTCATCTTCAGTTGCATGTTTAGATGCTATAACTAATGTCAAGCCTGACCAGATTCCAATTGGAGGACGAGGACGAGGATGGGGTTGGAATAGGTGAAGGAGAGTTGACTGAATATTTGTATTATCTTATGAGCATTTGTACTATATACTTTGTTTAAACTTGTAATAGACGTTTGTATTCCAAGTTTACTGAGTAAATAGATGGTTTAAACTTGTATATTCATTATAATTTATTTTTTGTTTATCTTGATTATATTGTGTTTGTAGCGCCCGAAAAATCGATTGGGCAGGTTTTACCGAGCTCGAGGGACTAGGCCTGGCGTTGTAACCCGTCTGACGCCAGGGGTTGAATACACCTGACGCCAGGGCCACATGAGTGCCAGGGCTAGGGCTAGTCACGCGGGTGAGTATACGTGTGGCGGAGCCTAATGGACGTGCTACCAGGTGTAGGACTCGTGCACGATGGAACTGCACATCACGCGTGTAAGCCATCTTAACCGTTCATCGGAGAACTGTGATCTAAGACGCGAGAGAACCATTAGAGGGCCATGTGGGACCCTGTAGTGGTGCGCCACCTTATGGGTGACGTGGACACCCTTGGGCGCAATGTGGTGGGGACCCTTTTTGTTTGAAATTTCATTAATTGTAATTAATGGATTACCCTTTTTAGAAATCAATTTGATTTGGGAATTATCATAAGATATTAGTATTTGGTAATCAAGATGGGTAGGTGGTAGATGTTGTGGAACTCTAAACCACTTATTAGGAGAATGGATCGAGTGAGCCTTTATGGGTTAGTTGGGAGTTATTCACTAATGCAATTGACTCTATTAACTCATTAGTAGTAAACCGAAGAGGCATTTTGGGAAAGTGAAATTCTTGATTTTTTTGGTGTAATCTTAGCCCTTGATTTGGAGGGAAGATCAATGGTGGAGATTTGTCCAAAAGGTCTTTAAATAGGGCTCTAGTGGGGCGGTTTTTGCTTGAGTGCCATAGCCATCAAATGTGCACCTCATAGCTCGACCTCTCCCTCTTCCTTTTCCGACCGACGGCAGCCCATCTCCGGTGGTGTTCGTGGTGGTCCAAGCGAGGTCAATCGGCGAGGTGGTGGTGCGACATTGTTGGAGTCAAGAGTGCTCGGGAAGAATTCGGTATCGTCAACCAAGTAGGATGTCTTTTCCCACTATTTTCTTCTTTGATATTAATATTGATGATTGCATGAAATGAATGTTGATGCTTTGAAATCGTGTAATCGTATACTTTGATTTCTCTATGCTGAACCCTGATTGATATCCCCACAATAATTTCTTGATTTCGATAGTGTTTGTGTTTCATCTCAATCACTTCTACATGTGCTGCCCAACGAAAGTTGGTTTTGTTTATGGACTTCTAGATCGTGCTCACATTCTATCGTTGATGACTATTCGTGTATTCATGTTCTTTTTGAATAAAGATTGGATCTTTGTGTCATATCAGAGCACTTTGGTGCGTTTCCTTGTCCGATATTTCATGCATCTTAAGAGTATTATTATATCTATTGCTATTAGTATAACATCAATTAAATAGATAATCGAATAATGTATACCTTATGATGAATAAGAGATCATTCTTTATAAGTTTCTCTGAGATTTCAGTTGTGGTTCGACTTAATGTCAGTGAGTCATGAGTCCTAAAGTTGTCCGGAATTATATGTTAGTATCACTTGCATAATGAGTTATGGAAATGACTAAGAAATCGGGTTGAATTAAAAAACTGAGATTTCAGAACCAACAGGCTCTGTAAAAATCAGAAAAGACTAATAAGGAGTTACTAAAGTTTATACATTAGTAAATTAAGTATGACATAAGATAATTGGTCTCGGCCAGGAGTAATCCTGCACAGACAGACCTCATTCGAAAAATGATAACTAATTATACAGTAATCAGAAAATTAAGTTGTTTATCAATCTGAAAAATAGACATCTGAGACTATTCAAGATAAAATTTCATAGATTGAATCAATTTGTACAGAACGTGGTAACCAGATATAGTGAGCTGTTCTGTTTTGGACAGAACACTGTTTCTGAATATATAAGACTTAAAATCTTAATAAACTTAAGAGGCTTGAGTTAAGTTGATATTTAAGACCTTAATCAAGTATAATATGATTTATATAGTACTGAGAACAGTAACCCTAAAAGAATATTAAGGGTCTTAGAGCTAAACGTGGTTGTCTCATAATAATAGTCCTTTTGTTCTTCTTTTGGTCTATTCATGACTCAAGAGTATTCAAAGCTTGAGTTTTATTCGATGTCTCTGACGTGGTCTATCTGAGACACGTCATCCGAATTATTCCGAGTCGGGGATTATCAATTCTAGGGTTAGGTACGACTATGAAGATGGCAGATATGAACTTTTGGAAAACCTCGTGGTGTTAGTCATTATAGTCGGGTCTCATTTGAGTTTCCAGACTTATTCATTTAAGATATCAACACTCCTCAGTGAGTCGATTCGGATTGTGTCCGATGTTTGCTTTTCACTCCTATGAAGAGTCAAAATTTAGAAAGTCTTGTTCTAAGCCTTTTTGCTGATAAGGCCAAATATTGCCAAGAATTGTTTCTCCGCTAAGTAGCATTTAGAGCTCTTAGACGGAATCATAGTATGTTCACGAGCCATTGCTAGATCTTGCGAGATCTCAGATTTAATGAACTCTGTAGTTCAACCGATGACGGCAACCGCTGTGCGCTTAGATTGTATGACATTACGGAAGGTCTACAATCTCCGCCCATTGTGCCCGTAAGCACCGATGGGGCCAGCATCCTAGATGCATGGCCAGGTTCCTCTGAAGAACCTCTAGGATGTTCTGGTATTGTTGATAGATTTGAGAGCAGAAATTGTACTCTGACACTTTGGATGTCCGATGCTTATTTTTCTATCTTACCTCCATGAAAGTTTGGAGTCTTTGAGTTATTTTCCCTTGACCTTGATGTGTCTTGGATGGCAGTTGGTTTCAGGTAAGTAAACTCAGTCTCTATTGAACCTGAGTCTGTTAAACTATATCTATTTGGAGTCTTCTCTTATTATTCAAGTGTGGGTTTTCTGTATCCTACTAGGTATTTCCTATGGAATACTCATGCATCCTCTAATGCAGGAATTAAGGTGGAGCAGAAGTGATAGCATCCAGCGACGTGGACTGATGTTGGAGCTTTGAAGACTCGTTTCTTTATGTTTCTGTTATATTTTGGTGTTGAACTTCGGCCTGCGTGCCATTTTGATTTGTGTGGTTGATAAGACAATTTCAGATATTGTAATAGTTAATTAGACTTCCTTTCAGTTATTCTATATTTTTGTAAGTAAATATTGTTTAAGTCATGTGGATCCTACAAGTCCCATGATATTTTAATGGGACAATAGAAGTCTCGAGTATTCGGTCAGTCCAGGTTTCCTACCCTATAACCGTCATTGGATTGGCGCTTATGCGTAAATCAGGTCTTGGAAATTTGGGGCGTGACAGTGTTATCATATTTTAAAAAAATTTGCAAATTATATCACTGAATGTTTGATGTGTATGTGATGCATTAGAAATTGAACTAAGAATGGACTAGGTCCAGGCAGTTAACCCGTGCGCTAGCCCTGGTGCTGAGGCTGGTCTAAGGACACCTGACGCCAGTTGGTGGGGCTAGACTCCAGTGTGGATGTGAGCATGGAATTCCATATCGGCGATATATCACTTATATATCGATATCGGGTCCCACCTGATAAAACAAGACGATCAAATCTCGGTTTTCCCCATTTTTTTTCAAATATCACCGATATATCGGTTCTATTTTAAAAAAAAAATTGGAAAAAAAATTTTTAAAAAGGGAAAAAAAGTAACTTTCCCATTTGTTTCTCATCCTAATATACATATTTTAAAATCTATGCTTTGTCTAAATTAGTATAACTCATTTTAGAAGTTAGATTGTGAAAATATATGGTAAAACTAGTTTTTGACCACCAATATTTTTTACAAATATCTCCGATATTTTGTCTCTTAAGTCGACCGATACGATAAAGATATCCGATACGGAATTCCGTGGATGTGATAAAGATATCCGATACGGAATTCCGTGGATGTGAGACACGTGGTGAGATGTATGTGTGTGAAGATAAATAAATAAGTTAGTTATGACTAGTAGTAACGGGGTTAGTTACGGGGTCGATTCGTGTGCAAACGTACTAGCAGACATACCTGGGTGCCAGGGCATCTGGAAGCCAGAACACATGTGAGTAGTGTAAATTATGGGCGGTTATTTGCAATAATTGGTGAATATTACGGTAAAAGAGAAAGATTTGATTTACTGGTAGTAACTAGGAAAGTAACTGGTAAATCTTACTACTAGTAAATCTGGAAAGAATAACTAAATAGGATACTGCTATTTATGAGAACTAATCAGGGATTAAATAAGAATATATTCAAAATCCCTATCATCCAATCAGAGAGGGGTGACCAAAAGGGAAGGACGTCCAAGGGGAAATTGTAATGGAAAGACAGTTTCTAGATTTGGTAGATAGGATCAATTTTGAAAAGAGATTTGGTTTTAAAAGATTTAGAATCCCAACTAATTTGGGCGTCAATTTGGAGAAGGATTGTGGATGGTGGGCTGAGATTAAAAGGATGAGTATCAAAGGTGGAAAGTGAGTCCAACTAGAAAGAGGAAACCCTAACTATTTAAAAACCCAAAGAGGGTGGCCGGCCCACACACTTGGCCGACCACTCCCTTACCCTTTTGATTTGATTTTCTTCTCCTCTTCTCCCTCAAGTCGGTACCTTTTCACCCCCTTTCCACGTCCAAACATCCATTGCTTGGAGTGCTAGAGGGCGGCAACACGTCGGGGAGGCGACAATCCTTGCGGTGAAGCAAAGAAGCACACCAACTAGACAAGTAGGATGATTTTTCCCCTTGATTTTGATTTGAATTTCATACTTCCCATGAATTATCTATATTGTGATATCTTGTTGATATAAACATGTTCTCTTAATTGAAATTTAGGGTAAAATTCAATATTCTTGAATTATTGATATTATGATGTGATATATGTTGAATCGTATGGACGTTGTGTTCAAACTCTCTTTCGTTACACGTGCTAATCACTAGATGGAGAATCTAATCCATTGTGATATTCCCTTGTTGTTATATTGGTTCAGTTGGTGTCAATTATTAAGAAACATCACTCGTTCAAGTGTCATGAGCATATTGGGTCAGTTCAATGACCAGGAGTTTTGATCTATCCTGAATTATTTGTCCAGTTCATCTAATACCTCTGTTATAAGAGATATGATTGTATATTCAAGTAAAGATAGGGAAACAAACCCAAATCCTTCAAAATTACTAAAATGTATGTAACTAATTATAAAAAAATCAAAAAAATATATCGTCTATGGGTTGGAAACTAAATTCATAGGAGTAATCACAGAAACAATTTTAGAGTCTAATTCGAACTGTGCTAGCGGTCGGAACCATTGGAAGTCAACTGATATGTGAAAATAGTACACTCTAATTAGGTTAAAAGTCATTAAAATTCTACTAATACAAGGGTATATGTTAAGATAAGGGTACAATGAACTTTACGTATATATTACAAGACTTGTCAGTAGAGATTATAGTAGAATTGACTAAGTTCTAATAACTATCATTATGGATTAATCAAGGGCGTTTCGGTATTCAACGAGTCTTTTGTACTCCACTTGATTCGATTCAAGCTTCCAATTGAAATCCGAATCGTTGATTCTTACTATTCCAAATTCTGATAATTGGAGTGTGGACAAGTATCTGTTGAGCACGGTTGAGTCTTATGGTGTTCTTATCTAGGACTATGAATGTGTAACATATATGATGTTGAAATCTCAGTTGTACTCCTTTCGTGAGTCAGTTGTTGGAAAAGATGGAATGATTCCAGAGTGTTTGATACCTTTATCAAGAGAAGTACTGCTCAAGAGGATCACAAGATATCGAATCGCCAAGAAGAAAGAAGAAGAGGGAAACTAGGGAAAAGAATTAACTTGTTCAATTGCATAACCATAAAGGAGGAAGGAGGCCCCCTTATAAACAAAAGGGGGCCGTCTCCTAGGGAGGCGTACCAACTAATGGTCCCAGCTAATGGGCCATGATTACAGCCCGTTACTTCTAATCAGGCTTTATTACAATCACTAATGGATTTTAGAAAAGGAAAACTAAGTCTAATCAAAAATAGCCTTGCGTGCTGACGTCCTGTGTGATGACGTACACAACACTCAACCACGCTCCGCTTTCCCCTTGTCCTCAAGGCGACCAGGTCGGATAGCGCACCACAAAATCATCCCCCAAGATCCATGTGGCATCCTCCAGCAGTTGACCCTGCCAAGTGACCAATATCTCAGTAATGATGCATCCAGAACGACGTACCCTACATGTGTCAACAATTGACGCTAGGGTGAGCTCCTTAGATTCAGCAGGCCCCATGAGAGGTGGAGGCCCACTGGTAGCCACTAAAGTTGGGTCCCCCACGAAACGACGGAGTCGTGAGACATGAAACACTGGATGCACCAACGATTCAGGGGGCAAGGCTAGGCGAAAGGCCACCTGGCCAACCCGCTCAATAACAGCATAAGGCCCATGATAGCGGGGTGCAAGTTTAGACTGCTCCGACCGAAATAAGGAGGTCTGGTGTTGTGGAATGACAGAAACATAGACAAGATCTCCAACCTGAAACTCTCTGTCGGTGCACTTCTTGTCATATAGCTGCTTCATCCGATTTTGCATTGAAGCCAAGTTGGCCTTTAGTTGCTGAAGAACATCATCACTCATTTGAAGCATATAATCCACCTTCACAATAGAAGAACGCTGAGGCACATAGGATAGTACCGAACGAGGGGGACGACCATAGATGACTTCAAACAGGGTAAAGCCTGCCCACGTATGATAGGACCACTCTGCCCACGGTAGGAGTTGGAGTCACTGGCGAGGTGGATCCCACACAAAACATCGCAAATACTGCTCTAAACACCGTTTGACCACCTATGTCTGACCATCCGACTGGGGGTGATAAGCAGTGCTCATGTGTAGCGTCGTACCCTGGAGAGCAAAGAATTCATGCCAAAAGTGGGAGAGGAAGGCCCGATCCCTATCGGATACAATGGTCTGGGGCATGCCATGCAACTTAGCTACTTCCTTCACATAGATTTCAGCAACATTTCGAGCAGTGAAGGGATGACTCAAGGCACAGAAGTGAGCATACTTTGATAAATGGTCCACTACTGCCAAAATGACCGATTTTCCCAGGACGACTGACAATGCTTCTAAGAAATCCATCGAGACATCCTCCTAGATTTGATCAGGAACGGGAAGAGGTTGAAGTAGACCTGTTGGTGAGGTGGTTGCCGCTTTGGCCCATTGACAAGTATCACATGCAGCCACATAGTCCTGGACTGCTCGCATGAGTCCCTTCCATAAGAAACTCTGACTCACCCGTTTATATGTTCAAAATGAACCTTCGTGACCAGCAAGCTAGGTATCATGAAAGTGTGATAAGGTACAGCGACACAAGTCTGCAGTGTCGGGCACCCATAACCGCCCCTTCCAGAATAAGAGATTATCTTGCCAGATGAACGATGGTTCCACCGATGCATCCCCCTGAAAGCGCGCGACCAAATCCTTACTATAAGAGTCTTCCAAATACGCACGCTGCATGTCCGGAAGGAATGGACAGCTAGGCATAGACAGCGCTATACATGCTCCCTTCACGAATCCGGCGACAGGGCATCCAACACAGTGTTCTCCGAACCTTTTTTCAAATGACTTCGTAATCGTAGCCCAATAGCTTACTATCCCACCGTTGTTGAGCCGGAGTGGAGACACGCTGGTCCAGAATATACTTCGATGGTTGGTGATCTGTGAGGATGACAAATTGATGGCCCATCAGATTAGGTCACCAGTTAGTCACTTCATGGACTATGGCGAGCATTTCCTTCTCATATGCAGATAAGGAAACGAATGACCCGAAAGCAATTTACTAAAAAATGCAACAGGCCGATCATTCTGCAGTAGGACCGCCCCAAGACCCGTATCCGAGGCGTCTGTTTCCACCATAAAGGGAAGAGTAAAATCTAGTAAAATCAGAACTAGCGTTGTGGCCATGGCCTATTTCAAACGGTCAAAAACTGCCTGAGCCTCATCTGTCCAGGTGAAGGCCCCTTTTTTAAGTAGGGCAATGAGTGGGACACCAATTACTCCGTAATGACTGATGAAGCGGCGGTAATAACCGGTCAGACCCAGAAATCCGCGAAGAGCTTTGATACATGTCAATTTTGGCTAGGACATCATAGCTGATACTTTTGACGGGTCTGTGGCCACCCCATTGCTAGAAATAAGATGACCCAAATACTCCACCTATGTGCTTCCAGAAGAACACTTTGAACGCTTTAGAAATAATGAATTTTCTCATAAGATAGAGAAAACCGACCTGAGATGTGCCTCCCATGACGTGCTATAGATAAAGATATCGTCAAAGAATACCAAGACGAATTTACGAATGAATGGTCGGAATAAATCATTCATCAAACTTTGGAATGTAGCCGGTGCATTCGTCAGCCCAAACAGCATGACCAAGAACTCAAAATGGCTGTCGTGGAAACTCTATCTTATGAACATCCGACGGTTGAATCCTAATTTGGTGATACCCCGAACGCAAATCGAGTTTACTAAAAATAGTCGCGTCGGCCAATTCATCAAGCAATTCCTCAATTACCGAAATGGGGTACTTGTCCTTGACAGTGATGGCATTTAAGCTCGATAATCGGCACAGAATCGCCATGTCCCATCCTTCTTACAAACCAATAATACTAGCGAAGAGAAAGAACTATTACTCGGTTGAATAATACCTGATTATAACATGTCCCTCACCAATCATTCGATCCTTGCCTTCTGCACGTGTGGGTAACGATAAGGTCGAACGTTAGCTGGCGCAGCACCTGGAAGGGTCGGAATCAGGTGATCATGTTGCCTTGCCGATTGAGTCTGGAGGGCTCGAAAAAGATATCCTCGTGTTCAGGAAAGAGCGCCAGCATATCTTTGGGCAGTTCATTCTGACTAACCTCCACGGTGGCACGTTGCTGAAAGAGAACCCGTGGGATTGAAATCAGAAAAGGGAGCTGACCTCCTGAGCGGTATGCAATGTGCTAGGCTATGACCTGTTAAGGCGTACTCATTGTCCCTCTACCTCAAAATCCATAACCATGTCTCTGAAGTTCCATATTATGTCGCCCAATTCCTGGAGCCACTGGACCCCTAATACCACGTCCGCCCATTTTGTAGGTAACATAAACAGATCGGTGGTGAAGGTGTGGCCTTGAATCATTAATACTGCCGGCGGGCACATGCCCACACTGCGTACATGTATTTCGTCCCCTATCAGCACGTCAAATAGTTTGGAATCGGACACATAGCAACCCAAGCGCTACGCCACTTTGTCATTTATAAAATTATGAGTGGAACAACTTTCAATGAGAATGGCTACTTGTTGTCGCTTGAGGTGCCCTTGGACACACATGGTCCTTGGGGTCAAAGTGCCCAAGAAGGCGTGCACAGATATCTCTGGTTGAACGCCATCATAAGGCCTTAGTGTCTCCTCCAACATGGCTATTTCCTCTTCCTCAGCCTCTTCTATGAGCAACCTACCACGGACGGCACAGTGATGTCCGGGCAAAAACTTCTCGTCACACTTAAAACATAGACCCTTGGTAGATTAGCAGGGCCGGAAGAGGTGGGCCTGCTGAGGATGGGCCCAGGCGCTGGCATAGGGGCCAGCGCTCGTAACTCTGGAACCACACAAAAGCGTCACCATCCAAGTGGAATGCTGCAATGCGTAGTAGTTCGGCCTCCGAGTAGATCCCCTTATAGGCAAAAAATTTATCTGCCTTGTACAACCACTCCACTAGGTCGTCGTTCCCGTTGTAGCGCTCAAACTGGAGACGAGCTAATCGAGGCTAGGCCCCACCTCGATAACCACGGCACTGACCCAGAGGCTCCTCCCACTCTTCCTCAAGCTCCTATTGCATATGTTGGAAGGGAGTTGTCATTGAGGCATTTGGTCGAGCACCTAGCATGCCTCGTGTCTCGAAACATGGACGGCCCCCATCTGCGGCTTGATGGAAGGAACCAAAACGAACCCCTTGATGGTGAGAGTATGTCGCTGATACCCACGGTCCTGATCCGCCAAGGCCCTATGAGCCATCTGCCTGGGACAGCCCGCCCACCTCTGCTGAAAGGGGTGGTGGAGTGGTCAACGTGGCCGTAGTCGAAGAAGCTGTGGTTTAGGTTTTCTTGAGTTGGAGTTGTTGGATCTGCTGATGCATCATGGTCATCATGACTCTCATGTTAGCGACAGACTATTCGAGAGTCATCTTGGGACTGGTAGCCTCCTTTGTGGCCTTCGGCTCTGGCTGGGCCTCTGTAGCCATGGTCGGCTGTTTACGAGGAGGCATCTCCAGAAGCGGATCGAAATGGCTCTGATACCAATATTGTGACCCGAGAGGATCACAAGGTATCAAATCACCAAGAAGAAAGAAGAGGAAACTAGGGAAAGAAATTAACTTGTTCAATTGCATAACCATAAATGAGGAAGGAGACCCTCCTTATAAACAAAAGGGGCGCATCTCCTAGGGAGGCGCGCCAACTAATGGTCCCAGCTATTGGGCCATGATTACACCCTGTTACATCTAATCATGCCTGATTACAATCACTAATGGATTTCAAAAAAGGAAAACTTAGCCTCATCAAAGATAGCCTCGTGTGCTGACGCCCTGTGTGCTGACATACACAAGAGTGAGTGTGTCACATCAGAGGGTAGGTGAGTTCTATGTAGCTATTTGTAGCCGATAGACTAAGATCCAACGGCTAAGAATGGAATTGGCCTCATATGACCCAAATGAGAGTGATCTCATTTAAACTTTTTCTATATATATATATATATTATATATTGATTATTTCTCCACAAGAGTCCTTGTGAGGATCTCTCTGAGCTGGAATCATAGTATGCTTAGAGAGCCATTGCTAGATCTTGGGAGATCTCTGATATTTATGGAACCTTGCGAGGCACCCTCCTAAAGAGAGGCATATACGTATGTTTTAGGCTGTGAGACATTACAGAAGGTCTTGCAGTCTCTACCCACTGTGTCTGTAAGCACTGATAGGGCTAGTATCCTAGACACATGGCCGGGTCTAGCAAGAAAACCTCTAGGGTAATCTGCTAAGTAACCACTTGCTAGTGGTGATGTCTAAGAGCAGAAATTGGATCTCCTTACACTTTCATTATTTGGAGTCTTGATGAGTGATAATCTCTCTTTACACTTTCAATGTTTGGAATCATTGATAAATGATGATCTCTCCTTACACTTTCGATGTTTGGAGTCTTGATGAGTGATAATCTCTCCTTACACTTTCGATGTTTGGAGTCATTGATGAATGATGATCTCTCCTTACACTTTTGATGTTGGGAGTCTTTATGAATGATATTATTTCTCAGGTAAAGGAAATCTTGATGCTTAGTTCAAATACTGCCGATTACTCAATTGTCTTCTGTTAAACCCTATTCCTTGTCATATATTGTGTTTTCTATTCTTGTGGGTTTTTACATCCTACTGGATATTTCTTTGGAATACTCATGCATCCATTGATGTAGGCGTGAAAGGAATAGATTTGGTCAAGTCGCAGTTGAAGCAAAAGCTTGAAGACTAGTTGGAAAGACTTAAAGTTATCTTTTATCTTTTATTAAACAGTTGCAGATTTGATGGCATGTGTACCGAAATTTTTTAATGGTTTTTATTATTGGATATTTTAATGACTTTTATTGTAGAGAAATTTAAAATTTATGGATTTTCACTTTATGAATATTAATGATGTTTATTTTCAAGACTGAATGGTATCAATTATACATCCTTTCTTGATGGTATAATTGAATAGATAATCGATTATTCGCATCCCGAGTTTTTGGCTTTAAGTATTCTCGTATAAGGGATGTCTTCCGCACTCTATCAAAGCTAAGAAGTTCGGGGCGTGACAAAAAGATGAAGGCGTTACTTTAAATGACACCTTCAAAGCCCTTAAAGGAAGGCGTCAGTTCAAGTGGCACATTCCAAAGAAAGTATAAGGCGTCGGTTCAAGTGACACCTTTACGGTTCTACCAAGAAAAGGCTTGCCGTTGGTAGGAATACACTAAGGCAGGGAAATGCGTCATTTTAAGTGACCCCTTTTCAGAATTTCTAAACCAAAGGAAAGGTGTCAATTGAAATGATGCATTTATTCTTTACAAAAGAGAGGTGTCGTTTCAAGCGATGCTTTTTGGGTTAGGGTAAAAAAAAGACTGTGCAGGGCTAGCGCCACATTGGCACCTACATGGCTTCTCAGATAACCGGATCGGAAAATATTCCCCTTCTTTCCCGATAGGTAAATATTTTTTTTTAAATAGGCGTCTGTTACAGTGACACCTTTATTCTTTATAAAAGAGAGGCATTGGTTCAACTGACGCCTTTCTTTTTATTTAGAAATTCCAGAAAGGCTTCACTTAAACAACTGACAAGCCTTTTTCTCGTAGAACCGTAAAGACGTCACTTGGACCGACGCCCTATACTTTCTTTGGAAGGCGCCACTTGAACCGACACCTTCCTCTTCTAAAGGGGAAATTCTTTCTTTGTAAGGCATCATCCAGAATGATGCCCGCTTTCTTTTAAATCCCTTCCCCCTCGGGCTCGGCCGAAAAATGTGGCCAAGCCCTAACTGCCCCCGCGCCCCATCTACTCTCTTCTCCAACCAACCCCTCATCCCCCCACGCCCCACCCTCTCTCTTCTCCAGCCAGCCCCTCCTCCCCTGCGCCTCACCCTCTCTCTTCTCGGGCCAGCCCCTCTAACAGAAAGAAAAAGAAAATGAGCGAAAGGTCTCGCTTCACCTCATTTTATTTTATTTTCTTTTTATTATTTTTCTCATTTGATTTTTTTATATTTTCTTTCTTTTTCTCTCTAACTAAATAGACCCTTAATTGTCACTTTATAATTTTTCCTTCATGCTGCAACTATTGGAGTTGTGGTTTTCAGCAGTAAGATATCCTGTTATTCATGTGGATGTCTTATTATATTTATGGAATAGTGTGTAACATAACTTGTTTAGAAAAATACATTGGATGTAATTTTAATGTGAGGCACATGCTAATAATTAAATTTCCTTATTACTTGCACCTAAAGCAAGAATTATACCAAATGACTTTTACAATTTAATATATCTTGAAAAGTTTTAAATGTGATGAATTCTAGATATAACAAAAAAATGAAAAATATAGTAAAGAGAAGGATTGGTTCAGCTTGCTATGTCTCCTGACTAGGACCCTACTGAAATGGTTTTACAATTAATTTAAAATAAAGTATTTACTACCAAATTGGAAAAAAATTTGGATTTCAACACAAGTTACAGAAGGAAAAGCATTTATATAAAAGAACAAAAAAAACGAAAGAATACAATGTCAATGAAGAATTTGTGAATATGAATAATTCCAATTAAGTTCTCATAAAATGAAGAAAGGCGGTTCCAATGACCTAATTGCAGCTCCAACCAATCATTATAAGAGGTATAACAAAAACATGGGCCATCCCGACAATTGAACTCGGGACTAGGAAGCACGGATATGGGTACGGCAACACAATACGACATGGGGTTGGAATTTTTCCAAAAAACAGGATACAACATGGCTAATAAAAAATTATTTATATAGTTTTTAAATATATTTTTTTGTATTGTAGAACCATATTTTTGCTTTCAAACCTTGTAAATATTACAGCTAGAAACTTATGATTGAAAAATAATTTTTTATTGATAATTTTTATGCAAGGAATAATTACAAGGGATAAGTGAACAAGATATTTACGTAAAAATTAACTAAAAAAGTCAATAAAAAATCAATAATTTTCAATAGCTCGTGCAAAAACATTGACCTATTTCGTATATGCAGCAAAATAATTATAGAGCTCTTTGCGAAAAGCTCAAATCCTTTAATAAAGTATTTAAAATAGTCATAAAATTATTATTTAGGTTAAAATATAATAGAAAATTTAAAAATCGATGATGAGAGTATATCTTGGTTGAGTGTGGTTGGTAATAAGAGCTCTTGCAGTAGAGGTGTAGGAGTACACGCATTCGCGAATTAAAAAAAACTAATCTGTCTCGGAAATGTATCCATCACGTATATGATATGTAAACAACCATATCGGAAATGTGTCCGGATTTTTTTAGATACTCACACGGATACGTAGGTAGCCATGTCGCTGCCTATCTGTGTCCAATACATATTGGATATAGATACGGCAGTTATCCGTGCTTCCCATACTCTGAATCTCTTGCACCCTAAGCGAGAATCATACCACTAGACCAAATACCCTGTTTCAGCCATAGTTTCTTCTTAAATGTATCAATGTTGATTTGATGTTAGGTCTCAGTACTCTTTTTGTTTCTAAAGGTCTCAGTACTCTTTTTGTTTCTAACTTTTTATACTAGGTCTCAGCAATTCAATAACAAAATTTCTTTATATTTCCTCCATCCCACATTAGTTGTCTACAATTAAAATAAAAAATAAAATTAATTCATTTCTGATTTCCAATCCGGACAATTAATACTCTTTTTTTTCTTTGATAATTGAGAACAATTAATAATAGACAAAGGGGGCAGGAATTTTAAGAGGTGACAAATAGTGAATGAGATCTTAGGAGAATATTTGATTACATACACTCCAACCTTCAACAAATATGAATAAGAAAAAGCCCAAATACATATCTTGTTTATACTCCTTCCCTCCAATGAAGCATGTTTGCATTTGAAAATGAGTGAAATTTATTGACTGCAAGCCCTGTACAAAAAAAAAGGGTTCCCCCCTCCTCCCTTGGTGGTTTTTTGGTCCCAAGGGAGCAAAGTCAGCCATGCAATGATGGACCATGTTTTTAAAATGAAGACAGGTTTCATTGGACGTTGTATCTCACTTCCCTTCAAATGTCTTCCCAAAGACAAACCTTTTACCTAGAGAAAATGCAGTGATACACTTGGTAAATACATATAGCAAGCTACCTAATTCCAAAATGACAAAAAGCCCTATGGTCAAGTCCTTTCAGAGAAAACGGCTCTAAGACTTGCATTCTATATCAGCTCCTGTTTCTTCTAGAATACTTAAAGGTTTTAGGCGTGTACGGTCCTTTATTAACATTATAAATGCCCTTTTCATGTTAAGTGTAAATTCCTTGACAAGTATGTCATTTCAATGTCAAAGGCTTCTGCAGATGTTACACATTTTGTATTTTCTGATGACTAAAATTTTCTGATCCACATTAATAATCCGAGTTTGGGTTTCCAAACTGAACTAGTTTAGTTCATTTTGGAAATCAAATGGCATTGTTAAAGTTGAACAGATTGTAATTGTTTCTTTGCACTATATTATATCCACATTTTGCGGATAATTGATACGTTCTCTCCAACACAAAAATGAGAGAGAGAGAGCTGAAACAGTTTCAAATTCAAAACAGTTTGCTGTTTCTCAATGAAAGTAGGAAGGAGCTTAGAATTTTAGGTTTGCTTCATTAATTGTGAGCAACAATTGAATATGAGAAACAATTAATTGTGAAAATAGACTGATTATCATAATACTATACTATTTGATGAAAATAATGAGTGCCTTTATATTCAAATTTTCTAGCTGGTCTATGTACAAGTTTTTCTTTTTTAAACCTCAGCTGCAGATCATCTATCAACGCTGACATTTATGTAACCTCTGGGTTTTCAGCTTGTGGTTTTGAAATAGTGATTGATAGATTAATCCTACATTTGAAATCCTAAATCACATGCTTCTAAGGATATTCTTTCTTATTTGCATATATGAAACAATAACAATTGATCATATGCAGCAATGAACAATTTTTTTTAAGAAACCGCAAAAGAGGCATTCCTAGAATTGAATACTGGGACCTCTAGTTAGCAGCCAAATTGAGAATCATCCACTAGACCAATGGCCTAGACTGTTGTTTATTAACATAAAAAATAATCTGGGAGAGGCTTCAAACTCTGAAAGCCAATCTGAAATACGCATATATTTGCAAAATTGGAACTGCATGAAGTAAACATAAAAAAGACTGTATGAACTTCTTTTTATATAGATACCAGCATACACCTCACCCACTCAATAGGATCAGAGCCAATTACAACCGCACCATAGACTTGACTTCATGATAAAAAAAAAAGAGTAAGAAAAGGCCAATTACACGTCCCTTTTCATGTCATTTTTTTACAGAAATGTTAACAAAAGAAATAAAATAATTGATAACAAATATGAAACATGAATAAAGCATTGGATATATTACTTGCATAATAGGCCTCTTGTTAAGCTAGGACATTATTACGATCTTCGCTTTGCCAGGATTGGTAGACAGAGCGACTCTACAAAATTAGGGGATGGACATCTTTCCATTAGCTCTATGTTCTTTCTGAAATCATTACAAGGTGTTTGGAACCAATGTTGATCTAGGTAACTCGAATTACCAAACTGAAAACGAATGCATCTAGTCTGACTGAGCTCCATGACCATGTTACATAGGGGTCTTAGCATGGTTATAGAGGACATGTACCCGGTTTAGTACTTTATGTTCCAAGTTAGGACTGCTATGGCCATAGGCAGGGAAATGTTTTCCATCTGAAAATCCTTTTACTCTCTCTCTCTCCAATGAAACCTGTCTACATTGAAAATGAGTTAAATTTATTGGACCCCTAGGACATACAAGAAAGAGTTTTCCTTTCCTCTTCTTGTGTTTTTGGTCGTGAGGGAGCAAAGTGAGCCATGTAACGAGGGAAGCATATTAATTCAAACACAGACGGGTTTTATTAGATGGAGTAATATATACTATACAACTATATGTATCTTACCCCATTTGACATCTTTATCTTGCACCTCCAAAAAAAAAAGAAAAAATTTTTGTCTCCAGCTATACATCTAGTTGTTCTAATGCATGAGAATTGAGAAGCAACCTGGAAAGGAAAATGGCAGGGAAAATCTCCTTTGGCCGGAAAATCCATGAGAGTTGCAGACTGTCAGCATGTATGCCATGCACATTGCCTGCCAACAGGAGACTTGCTCTGCGATTCCCCTTCCCCACGTGCTGATCTTAGATCCTAACAACAACCTTTATATAGACGGCCCTCTCGCAGCATATGCCCGGCCTGAGCTTCGCATATCAGGCAGAGGCCACCGCTTTCTGTCCCCTTTTTCTCCATTCCCCACATCTCATGTAAAAATGGTGTCATCCCTTTTATGAGTGCTGTCCCACCACATGCAGCTTGAGCAAGAAAGATGCCCTCAAATGGAAGATGCTACATGTTCCTGTGGTAGATACCATGCATGCTGATGGTTAAGCCCAAACCTAAGGTACTAATTTAATTTGTTTTGGAGCTCATTTATTCCTTCAAAGGAAGCAGGGAGAGGGTTCTGAATTTTGATACTTTCATTTTGTAACAACCATTCAAATTTCAACAGTTTCTAGCTGTGGTTCTGTGAACACTTTGTCAGCATAATGTTCCGTCCGAAGTTCTGTCGGCCAATTTATAAAGTCCAGCATATTGATTTGTCCCAAGAGGTAGGGTGAAGTCGTCAAAAACACTTTACTAGCGTGGTCTAATAGATGTGCCCAATGTGTGTGCATAGGTTCAAGGCCTCAAGAATATGTGGGTCCCATGCGATCGATGGTTATAATTGAAACGTTAAATAACGTGTGTAAGGGCCCGTTTGGTAGCCATCAAAGAAGCCGGATTCTTCTTTGGGGAAATCTTTCCCAAATGAATTTAGATTCACTTCTTCCGATGGCATTTGCCATAATTTTTAAAAAATGACATGAGTATTTATAATAAAAAAATGCGGTTTCACCTCATGATGCTGTTTTTTTTTATTAACTGCCCTTATCATTTTGTGAAAATTATAATTCTTGCCACCATACCCTAAATTCTTTCTAAGAATTAGATTCTTCCCAACCAAACACCTTAAATACAAAACCTAACTTCTTTTCTAAAATCTAACTTTCCTGCTTCTAAAAGTCCTAACCAAACAGGGCCTAAATATGATTTGTTTAGAGCGTGTTTAGGGGCGGGAACTATCTGATCATATCAACCCACAATCCAACCGTTGTCAGCATGTACATGTACTGTTCTAGGCATGTTTTAGGAAACATATTCATTTTTAGATGTAGAGTAAAATGGACTTCTCTTGAAAGGTTTAAGCACAGAGAGTCTCCAGTATGCATTTATATTGCTTCTTCTCATCTTCATAAGTAAGGTATTGGATGAATTTCCTTTCTTTAAATCTAGATGGTGGATGTAGATTTCCTTTTTGTTGCTCATTTTCTCGACAAAAAAGTATTTTCTTGAAACAAAATGTATTATCTTCACGTTTGGTGCCACCCCCTCAATGATGTTAGCTCGCATAGTAAATCTCCCTCCTATAGGCAATTCTTACAGTACTTTGTAGCAATAGAAAACAAAACTACCCCATGATGAGATGAAGCATATGATACAATTTTTTTTAATAGTTAAAAATTTATATTAAAAGAAACAAAGGATAAAAGATTACAATCAACTCCTCAACTCAAGGAGAGCATGAAAGAGAAACACCTTAAAAAAACCACTAAGCCAAGGAGGCACAGCATGACAATACGGGAGGGCCAAATCCAAGGGACAAGTGCTAATGGTGTCCGATGCCGATCGATCGCCGCTGGGAATAATAGCAACTGGCTGAGTTGGTGATCATTGTCGAGGAGGATTGAGGCGGACCGGTAGGGCGAGACCAACGGATCACGACTTCTCAAGGATTTCACTCATCTCATAGAATATACACTATCACAGCTGGGTCCAAACACTCTCTTCGCTCAAGGATTTCACTCATCTCATAGAGTATGCAGGAAAGGGCAAATGTCCTTAAGCTGGAAGGTGCTAAGGATCTCCTTCGCTCTATGTATGAGGTTTTTGCCCAAAACATAGGACTCAAGCTTTTTATCATCAAATATTAGTCTATTCCTCTCCTCCCAGATCATTGTGATAAAGCTAGTGAAGCCAGATTGGATTATATAACCCAATTGAGTCAACCAATCTAATTTCGTAGAATAGCTCCCAATTGTGTGGTAAATCTTACACTTGCATAGGAATATACACCAGACCACCTTAGCATATATGCATTCGAACAGTAGATGCTTGACTGATTCTTCACTTTTCTTGCATAGAACACACCTATTTATTAAAAATATCCCCCTTCTTTTCAAATTATCTAATGTGAGTAGCCCATCATTGAGTGTCATCCAAGCACAGAAAGAGTAGCGGTTCACCCGATGCTTGAACCATATGAGATCATGTCATGGCACATTACCAGATTTCACTCTGCTTGCATCCCAGGTACTCTTAAAAGTAAACTTTTCGAATTAGTTGAGTCACCCATGAGAATCCTCCAATTCAATAAGCACCGGTATATTCTCTAGGATTTTTGCCTTAGCAAGATCTCCTCTTCTTGAAAGTAGTTGCTCACTTTGGAGTTTTTTGGAATTTAAAAAGTCAGCAATTGGTTCATTTATGATGCCGCCCAGTTCAAGAACAGTTCTGTTGCCAAATTTCCAGACAAGAGGAAGCGGACCACTCCATGGATCCAACCACATCTGTAATATGCACCCATTTCCAACGTTAAAAATACATCTCTCCTGCATGAAAGTTTGCAGTTGAAGATTAATATGAGGTCTAGCCATCCAGTTGGAGTTGTTTCTAAGATAAAGCCCATGAATCCATAAACACCATAGAGACTCTTTACATGTTACACATCTCTAAAAGAGCTTGGCATAATTTGCATCGTTGATGTCCTGGATGTGTCTAACCCCAAGACTCCCTTCTTTGAGGAGGCAATATAGCTTTCGCCAAGATATATTATGAAAATCGTTAGATTGAGTAGTACTTTTCCAAAGGAAAGTAGCCATGATGCCCACCACCTTTCGGCAGACTTTCTTAGGAAGTTTAAAACAAGATGTCCAGAAGATATTCAGGCCACCAATAGCCGATTTGATCAGTTGCAATCTCCTTGCATATGATAGGAGTGCAATTTTCCACTCATTGACACGGCCAGTGATCCTATCAATAAGAGGTTTGTATGATGAATAAATAATACGCTTGGAAGAGAGAGGCGTACACAAATATTTGATCGAAAAACACCCTTCCTAGAATCCAAATATTTGTAGGATGATTGGCTTGAACTGGTACCCTACAGAAAAGAAGATAAAGCTCTTGCTAATATTCGCATGAAGACCAGACATGTCTTTGAAAGCTAAGATGATTCCGTTAATCAACTCGGCCGACTGCACATCCTCCTTAGAGAACAAGAGAACATCATCTGCAAAAAGTAAATGTGAGATAGGGAGATGTTGTGAACGCCATACCAGGCCTTATGCAGGCGTCAGCGGGCCAAAGTCTGCAGCAGTCATCATGCCAGTAGAATAGTTGATTAATATTGCGTATCTTATTGTAATCAGGCCCGTTTACGCTAATTGTTAGGTAACGGGCTGAGTGAGAATAATTAGGCCAATTAGTGGCCCATCAGTTTGGCCAGATGGCGCGTGCCCCTAGGCAGGCGCGCCATCTCCTTCCTTTATATGTTGGTCGTCTTCCTCAGTTAGAGGTTATGCAATAGAAAACCATTACAGTTATTACTTTTCTTCTTTCTTTTCACTTTTGCAGTCGAGATACCTTGTGACCATTGCCGGTCACAACATTGGTATCAGATCGGTGCCGATCACAGAGCAACCATGCCTCCTCACAAACAACCACTAGGTATGCCATAAATCCGGGAGGAACTTGAGACGGCAAAAGAGGTGACTAGTCCACGACCGACGACGGAATCCAACCAGGAGGTGCTGATCGCCATGATCAGTGCGCTTGGTGTTCGACTGCAGAATTTGGAAATGATCCAGTCCCAGAACCAGGCACAGAACCCGGCCAGCCATACAGCCACAATCACTCCTCCACCGCCACCACCAGGAGTTTTTGGTGGTCCAGTTCAACAAAGGGGGTCTAGTGTGTTTGGCGGCACTACACAAGCCTTGCGCACTGGGTCTTCCATCGCACAAGGAATCCAACTGGGTTCCTTTAACCCAGGCGCTGACGAGGGCAGAACTGGCCTTGAGGGACGAGGCACTCAAGGTGTTCGAGGAAATGACACAATGAATCCGCACCTGCGAAACGTCGAGCATGAGTTGGATACAGATTGGGAGGAGTTGTTGGGCTATCGTGGAGGCCAAAGGGGTAGCACAGAACCCAGGTTGGCGCGGCTCCAATTTCCATGATTCAATGGTGAAGAGGACCCCGTGGAGTGGCTATACAAGGTGGACAAGTTCTTCACTTATCAAGGGACTTTTTCAGATGTCGAGAGACTACGTGTGGCCTCTTTTCATTTAGATGGAGACGCTTCGGTCTGGTACCAGAACTTTGAGAAGGAGGTACGATTCCCTACTTGGGCATCGTTCTCAGATGAGTTGTGCATCCAGTTTGGGCCGAACGAATTTTAGGATTTCAACGAGATGCTCTCCACCATCCGGCAAACAACAACCGTGAGGGCGTACTATTCGGAGTTTATGAAGATTGCGAACCGTTTGCCAGACTGGCCAGTCGCAGCACTGGTTGGCACTTTCAACCGCGGCTTGAAGCTAGAGATAGCGGACAAAATGCGGCACTTCCCTTGTCACACGATGAGAGATGTGGTGCATCATGCACGCATCGAAGAGGAGAAGTTGACCAGACAAAGGAGGGGGGACGTGGGAGTTTTCCACCAAGGGCCCCTGCTAGCCCAGCACTGGGGCCGCTGCCGTCTCCTGCTCCAAATCCCAGTCGACCTATGATGACTGGCTCTGTTGTTCCCCCTATTCGGAGACTCACAACCGCACAGATGGAGGAGCGCCGAGCCAAGGGGCTATGTTACCGGTGCGATGAAAAGTTTGTTCCCGGGCACCGGTGCGCAGTACGGGGAAGTTTACTCATCGAAGAAGTCGACGAGGATGTTTCTTTCCAGCACGAGGAAATGACCCCCGAGTACCCTGACGTGCAACCTGAGATCTCCGTGCACGCTTACTCAGGGACCTTTACCCCACGCACCATGCGGGTACAGGGACTCCTCAAGCGACAGGAGGTGGCGGTATTGATAGACAGTGGGTCGACACACAATTTTATCAACGACAAGGTTGCACAGCGATTGGGTTGCTATGTGTCCGATGCCAAGCCTTTTGACGTGCTTATTGGGGACGGCAAACACCTTAGGAGTTCAAGGGTCTGCGCCCAAGCTGCCCTTACTATCCAAGGCCACACCTTCATCACAGACTTGTTTCTACTACCCACGAAGGGGGTGGATGTGGTCCTAGGGGTCCAATGGCTGCAGGACCTCGGGGATGTGGTCTGGAACTTTAAGGACCTCATTATGGATTTCGAGGTGCACGGACAGCGGGTTCGCCTCCAAGGAGCCCAACCAGGTGCTTTGCATACGGCCCAGGCTGTGGGGTCGTTCTTCAAGTTTGCGCCCCAAGGGCTCTTGTTGCAGCAACGGGCAGTGGTGGATGTTGAACAGACCGACATACCGGAGGACATGCGTTCCTTACTAGATGATCATGCCGACATATTATCAGAGCCAACCGGCCTACCCCCTGCCCGATCGCATGACCATGCCATTCCTATTCTACTAGATGCTGCACCGGCCAATGTGCGGCCATACCGCTACCCTCATGTGTAGAAGGCGGAGATTGAGCGCCTGGTGCATGACATGCTACAGTTCGGTATTATCCAACCCAGCAATAGCTCCTTCTCCTCACCAGTTCTATTGGTCTGCAAGAAGGATGGGTCGTGGCGATTTTGTGTCGACTATCATGCCTTGAATGCTATTACTGTCAAGGACAAGTACCCAATTCTAGTTATAGAAGAGTTGTTGGATGAACTGGCCGGCGCCAGGGTGTTTAGCAAACTTGACTTGCGCGCAGGATATCATCAAATCCGCATGCAACCGTCAGATGTTTACAAAACTGCATTCAGGACACATGATGGTCATTTCGAGTTCTTAGTCATGCCCTTCGGTCTGACAAATGCTCCTGCTACTTTCCAAAGTCTCATGAATGACTTGTTCCGGCCCTTTCTCAGAAAGTTCGTCCTGGTTTTCTTCGATGACATCCTCATATACAGCCAGTCGTGGGACGCACACTTGGAACATTAGCGGTCAGTTTTCTCCATTTTACGGACTCATTCCTTATTTCTTAAAAGGTCGAAGTGTTCCTTTGGTAGTAGGCAGGTGGAGTACTTGGGCCATATCATTACGCACGAGGGAGTTTCCACTGATCCCCCGAAGGTATCCGCCATGCTATTGATCTGTACATGAAATATGCATTTTATTATCTCCTAAACTTATGTTTCTGCTAGTGTTTGTTTAGAATTATTGCTACTTTAATATAGTTTTTGGTTTTTGTAGGAAACGAGAGCAAAACGCAGAAATGGGATAAAATGCGACTCTAATGATTGAATATTTACAACTTCGGTTGCATATCTCTGATGGGACTGATTTAAGCTTCATGTCAAAGTACACGAAGTCAGCTTTCCAACGCCACTGACTGTTCGCAATTCGGAGTTCGGAGCAAAAAGTTATGATCATTTAAAATATCGCGCGAAAGAGACACAATGAAATAGAAGATCCGTTCAGATTATATCCGGCGGCTGAGATTATGACGACGGGTTTTAAAGAAGAAAAAGAAAAAAAAAGAAAAGGAGCGCTGAACCGGCTGGTTCAGTGCCGGTTCAGTTAAAATAAAAAAAAGAAAAAAAAATATAAAAAAACCCGGCCCGAGCCGAAGCTCGGGCGCTCGGGTCTTCGCCTGTTTCAGAACAGAGCGATGCTCTGTTCTTGATGAGTTCGCCGGAAAAGCTGGGGCGGCGGATCGACTGGGCTGAGACGACGGTGCCGGAGCTGGACGATCACGGAGGAGCTTCACGGCGGCTGGGCACGACGAGGTCTTGGCGACGGAGGAAAAATCATCACGGCGGCGAAGGGGCTGAAATGTTCTGTTCGAGCTCAGGCAATGGCGGCGAGGTCCGATGAAGAACGGCGGTGGAAGACGGCGACTGGCAGTGAGGAACTGAACGACGACGGCGGTTGGTCCTAGTTGGCAGAATACGGCGGAAATGGGAGGAGCATCCCACGGAACAGAGCCGTGCTAAATCAGGAAACAAAAATAAACAGGCGTGCTCGATATGGGAAGTCTGGATTTGGACTCGATTCGACTTCAATTAGGATTTGGACTCCGAATCTGCTATAAAAACGAAGAAAAGGAGAGAGCTTTGGGGGGATAGAAAAAGAACAGCCGACAGAAGAGAGCAGACAGAGAGGAAGAAGGGTGGCCGACAGAAGGAAAAACAGAGAGCGACAAGAGAAAAAACCAGCCCTTTTTCCGGCGTGATTTGGCCGGATTCCGTCGGGATTTTGGCCGGAAGAAGAGAAGGAAGAAGGAGGAGTCGAACGCCGGGAGCAAAAGGACTGATTTTGGGAGGATTTGGATCTGCTACAGTGCTGTTCGAATTGCTACAGTAACCGCGTTCCGCCGGAGAAGACGATGAATAGTGCTACAGTGCGCGTGAACCGTGCCGGGTGAATAGTGAACAGTATTTTCGATAATTCGACGATGAATCAGGCTTTTTCTTCCCTTATTTTCATGTCTAGCTAAATTTCATTGTACTAAGACTAGATGAAGCCCTGCTGATTGTTTGACTCTCAATACTTATTTGCAATTCTAAAGTTGTGATTTTTATTCCATATGCTTACTATTTTGCTATGATTATTCTGTTGCTCGAGAGAGGGCAGAGTAATTGTTAGTTAAGGGTTTGTTAATGTTCGAGAGATCTTAGCGAATTCCAAGGTGTTATTTGAATAAAAATTGCATTTTTATGATTGGTCTTTGCTCGAGAGAGGGAGATTAATTAAGATAGATTTAATTGTTTAGTTGCATGTTCGAGAGAGCTGCACACATTACGATTATTCGTGACTTCGAGAGGGGCACGGGTAATTGATCACTTGGAATTGTACGGGTTTAACGGAGAGGATAGCTATTTGGTTTGGGTGGATTCGAAATCTTAGTATATTTCTCATCATATTATTTTCACATAAATTTCATTGCTTTGTTAAATTAGAACTTTTCATTCTGTTTTAACTAGTTTCATAAAAAAATCAAATCTTTCATTAGAATTAAGTTGAATCATTCCAAGTCCTTTGGGTTCGACCTCGTTACCACTAGACTATACTGAGTCTCGTGCGATTGCGAGTAAATAATTAGAAAAATCAATCAATCAATTGACGCCGTTGCCGGGGACTTGGTAACGGTTTGACTTAATTCTAATTAGTTTCAGATTTTTCTTGTAGGATTTTGATACTTTATTTTCTTGTCTTTGTAGGAGTCAATTTGGAGAGGCAGATAGTGACACTTGGAACTCGCCGACGTTGGAAAGGGCACTCCTTCCCCTCGTTTGCAATCTATCAACCTTTCTTTTTAAGTAGATTTAGGTGTTTTTAATATTTTTCTTTTTATTTCTGTGAATGCATGCAGTGCTAGTTGTCAATAGCTAGGTTTGCTTGTTGTCAATATTTAGGACTCTTGATTGCTAGTCGTGGATATCTATAGTTGTTTTGTATTGGGATATGTGATGGTGTGATTATGGTGTTGGTGATTGTTTGGTGAAAGAAAGAAAAAATGACTTCACCTTCATATGGATTTAGCCATAATAACCCATACATGTACTTTAATGATTATTATTCCTCACACACACCTACTTCCCCTCCCTTTGAAGTATCATTCCCTCCATGTCACTCATATCTTGATACTTATAACCATGGGTGGGAAAATCAATCCAACTTTGGGAGTAGCATATCTTCCCTACAACCCACGACCCCTTTTATTTTGGAACCATGTGCCATTTGCTTAAGCCCTACCCATACCCTAGTGGAGTGCCCTTCGGCCCATGAGTATCCGGAATTGGTGCGCGATCATGTACGTGCGGCCCAAGGTCTTCATAGGTGGGATGATCAATCTAATTTTTCTTGGCACACACTCAATGAAAGGACAATGTTTGAACCAATCACTACTCCACCATTACAAGGTATGTCATGCCCTGTTCCACCACCACCACAACCCCAACTCCAATATGTCCAACCCACATGGAATCCTAGCTTTGAAGATAATATCTTGTCAATGTTAGATACTCTAATTGGGATTTATAGTAGTGCATGGGGCGTTAGTAATGAAGTAAACACTTTACCTATCCGACCACAATACCCGATGGGCCAATTTGTTGAAGAGGGGATATGTTTTTCCCCTGACCATGTTCAAAATGGTACAACCCTTCGGAGTACACAGAAATTTGACAATGAGGTCGGATACAGTGCAGGAAATGAGCAAGGAGGGGTAGAAATTAAAGAAGAAGTGAATGAGTCGTTAGAACCAATTTTTAAATCTTCAATCTTTGAGGAGTCACTGTCTACGACAATATTAATGGAACCTTCTGTTCCTGAAGCACCACCCATACAATGTTTAGACCAACCTTCCCCTTTGATTGTTGAACGTGACTTGGAGTGTTCTATCGATCGCCCATTCAATCCATTATTTGAGAGTCCTCCCCAACATGTGTTAATAGAGGAGGCCACTAAGGCCAGACTGGGTGATGTGGAAGAGGCAAAACCCTTTATTTTGAAATTCTCTAATGACCTCTTACCATGGCCAATGAAGGGGGCTCTATTCCCAAAGCTTACCCACCCACCACTCCACCCCTTCATTCCACGATACGATCCGTACTTAAGTAACAAGGATAGGAGTGTGTGGGGCAATCATTTAATTGATCCAGGTTGACTTGTTGGGGTTACGTCTGGCTGAAGACGTAAAACTTAGCGCTCTTGGGAGGCAACCCAAATTTTATTTTCTTGTTTTTTTTTTCTATTTTATTTTTATTTTTATTGTAGGTTATTTATTACCTGTGTGGGGATGCTACAGTCGAGGTTTGGGGGTGTATTTAATTTTTCCATATTTATATTATCTCCTCATTCTTCGCTTATGTGTTGCATGCTTTACATCTACCATGAGGCTCTCCATTCAGGTGACTTCCTTCCTCACTCCTTTTCTTTTACTATTCATTGTAGTATTATTTTGGTCAACATTGAGGACAATGTTTAGTTTAGGTTTGGGGGTATAGAAAAGAAGTATTTATCATATGTTTTTGTTTATGAAAAAAAAAATTAAAAAATTTAAAAAAAAAATTGAAAAAAAAAATAAAAAAGAAAAGAAAAAAAATTAGTTTTTAGGTTGTTTGCTAGTATTTTTATAGGTTTTGATAGTTTATCCCGTTATGATGCATTTTACAATTCTTAAGAGATTAATTTACATTGGAAGTGTGAGTAAGTATACTGGAGGATAGAGAACTTAACTGAGCAGTATCTTTCTGTTACAGTCCTCTTGGAACCTGTTCTTGAGCTAAGAAAACTCACTCACACACACTAGTTACATAAAGTAATACCCTCTAGAGATTTGTTGAATACTAATCTTCAGTGGGATGTCTTTAGTCAGAGTCATTGGGTGATATGTGGTTATCCTTTGAGCTTAAAAGATCATGATAGACCATTTACTTGGCTACGGCAAGGGCTGGAACCGGAAATAGGTTGAGAGTATAATACAGCCTGGACAAAATAAAGATGTGCTGGAATTATGAATGCTGAAAATGAAAATGTGAAAAAATGAAAATAAAATGAAAGAAAGGGGCTGCTTGACTTTATAGGATTAACTTAGGCTGATGCTCGGGCCCGAAGCGGTCTCTTAAAACCTAATGCCCTAAGCCAACTGGCTGGGAGTCATTGGCCTGAGTCATTGCTAAACCTAAGCATCTTGAAGTCATGCCTTACACAGTCCTAGCGAAAAAAAAAATAAAAAAAAAAGTCTGTGGTGTATTATCCTCTCAAATCTAGAATGTTGGACCCGAATGAGGCGCGCAGATCTGTGCTATCATGAACCTAAAGATTGGGATGACTACGTAGATTCTGATGTTCTTTGGTTAATGGGTAACACTGGATATGTGTAAGATAGAAATTTAGAATGTATTGCTGCAATGTTCTACACTTTTACTATTTACATTATAATGCTATATCATATTGAGCAGAAATTTCCAAGATGAAAGTGTGGAATAAAACAACTTACTTGAGGGCTTCTATTTTCCTGTTGATTATGAACCAAGTACGTGTGGTTAATTCTCTTAAGCATTGTAGTCTGCATTTGAAGGGATAATAGGTTTGTTTGTTTTGCAGTGTTTTGATTTGTTTTTACATTTAGGTTAATTAGGTTAATTCCATAAATACATGTTTGTGGGTAGCATGGCTGCAAACCCTCACGAGACAACACTCGTCCTACTAGGGCCACCTAGAGGTTTAACGGCTTGTTGCATACGCTCAATGCAATCGTGTTCCCTACGAAAGTGGTGTTTACTTTTATGCATTAGTTCCTTAGTTTGCTTGATTTTATTCTTGTTTTGTTTTGCTAGGGACTAGCAAAATCTAGGTTTGGGGGTGTGATCTGTACATGAAATATGCATTTTATTATCTCCTAAACTTATGTTTCTGCTAGTGTTTGTTTAGAATTATTGCTACTTTAATATAGTTTTTGGTTTTTGTAGGAAACGAGAGCAAAACGCAGAAATGGGATAAAACGCGACTCTAATGATTGAATATTTACAACTTCGGTTGCATATCTCTGATGGGACTGATTTAAGCTTCATGTTAAAGTACACGAAGTCAGCTTTCTAACGCCACTGACTGTTCGCAATTCGGAGTTCGGAGCAAAAAGTTATGATCATTTGAAATATCGCGCGAAAGAGACACAATGAAATAGAAGATCCGTTCAGATTATATCCGGCGGCTGAGATTATGACGATGGGTTTTAAAGAAGAAAAAGAAAAAAAAAGAAAAGGAGCGCTGAACCGGCTGGTTCAGTGCCGGTTCAGTTAAAATAAAAAAAAAGAAAAAAAAATATAAAAAAACCCGGCCCGAGCCGAAGCTCGGGCGCTCGGGTCTTCGCCTGTTTCAGAACAGAGCGATGCTCTGTTCTTGATGAGTTCGCCGGAAAAGCTGGGGCGGCGGATCGACTGGGCTGAGACGACGGCGCCGGAGCTGGACGATCACGGAGGAGCTTCACGGCGGCTGGGCACGACGAGGTCTTGGCGACGGAGGAAAAATCATCACGGCGGCGAAGGGGCTGAAATGTTCTGTTCGAGCTCAGGCAATGGCGGCGAGGTCCGATGAAGAACGGCGGTGGAAGACGGCGACTGGCAGTGAGGAACTGAACGACGACGGCGGTTGGTCCTAGTTGGCAGAATACGGCGGAAATGGGAGGAGCATCCCACGGAACAGAGCCGTGCTAAATCAGGAAACAAAAATAAACAGGCGTGCTCGATATGGGAAGTCTGGATTTGGACTCGATTCGACTTCAATTAGGATTTGGACTCCGAATCTGCTATAAAAACGAAGAAAAGGAGAGAGCTTTGGGGGGATAGAAAAAGAACAGCCGACAGAAGAGAGCAGACAGAGAGGAAGAAGGGCGGCCGACAGAAGGAAAAACAGAGAGCGACAAGAGAAAAAACCAGCCCTTTTTCCGGCGTGATTTGGCCGGATTCCGTCGGGATTTTGGCCGGAAGAAGAGAAGGAAGAAGGAGGAGTCGAACGCCGGGAGCAAGAGGACTGATTTTGGGAGGATTTGGATCTGCTACAGTGCTGTTCGAATTGCTACAGTAACCGCGTTCCGCCGGAGAAGATGATGAATAGTGCTACAGTGCTACAGTGCGCGTGAACCGTGCCGGGTGAATAGTGAACAGTATTTTCGATAATCCGACGATGAATCAGGCTTTTTCTTCCCTTATTTTCATGTCTAGCTAAATTTCATTGTACTAAGACTAGATGAAGCCCTGCTGATTGTTTGACTCTCAATACTTATTTGCAATTCTAAAGTTGTGATTTTTATTCCATATGCTTACTATTTTGCTATGATTATTCGGTTGCTCGAGAGAGGGTAGAGTAATTGTTAGTTAAGGGTTTGTTAATGTTCGAGAGATCTTAGCGAATTCCAAGGTGTTATTTGAATAAAAATTGCATTTTTATGATTGGTCTTTGCTCGAGAGAGGGAGATTAATTAAGATAGATTTAATTGTTTAGTTGCATGTTCGAGAGAGCTGCACACATTACGATTATTCGTGACTTCGAGAGGGGCACGGGTAATTGATCACTTGGAATTGTACGGGTTTAACGGAGAGGATAGCTATTTGGTTTGGGTGGATTCGAAGTCTTAGTATATTTCTCATCATATTATTTTCACATAAATTTCATTGCTTTGTTAAATTAGAACTTTTCATTTTGTTATAACTAGTTTCATAAAAAAATCAAATCTTTCATTAGAATTAAGTTGAATCATTCCAAGTCCTTTGGGTTCGACCTCGTTACCACTAGACTATACTGAGTCTCGTGCGATTGCGAGTAAATAATTAGAAAAATCAATCAATCAACTATCGTGGCCGGCTCCCACATGTATCAAAGGCCTCCGAGGTTTTCTGGGGTTGACGGGATATTACCGAAGATTCATTACCCAGTATGGGATTATTACCAGCCCACTGACCGCATTACTCAAAAAGGGGGCCTTTGCCTGGACAGGTGAAGCGCAAGAGGCTTTTGATCATCTGAAACAGGTTATGGTTACTGCACCCGTTTTGGTCTTGCCAGATTTCACACTTCCATTTGTGGTGGAAACGGATGCATCGGACACAGGCATGGGGGCGGTCCTCTTGCAGAAGGAATGGCCGGTGGCTTTCTTCAGTAAATCTCTCACAGGCCGCTCCTTGACACTCTCGGCCTACGAGAGAGAGATGTTGGCCATTGTTCATGCAGTCACCAAGTGGCGACCTTATTTGTTGGGTCGACGTTTCATCATCCGCTCCGACCATCAGCCATTGATATACTTTCTTGAACAAAGGGTGTCTACACCAGCCCAACAGCGGTGGGTGAACAAACTGCTGGGGTATGACTATGAGATCATATACAAGAAGGGGTCTGAGAACACTGTCGCCGATGCCCTGTCAAGGCGCACGTCGGAGGATGCCTGTATGGCTATGACTGGCCTGACTTGTCCCTTCCTTCCTGATCTGCATTGCACCTATACGGAGGACCCTGACACTAGTCAGCTGATCGAACATCTCCACAAGCATCAATTGGATGATCCTTCCTTCATTTGGCATGGTGACACTTTATTCTGGAAAGGGAAGCTATGGGTGCCTAACAGTGGGGACTTGCGTCGCCGAATGCTTTCACATTTTCATGATAAGCTGATGGCGGGACATGAGGGTGCCTTCCGGACCTACAAACGAGTAAGCCAGAGTTTTCTGTGGCCGAGATTACGAAAGGACGTCCGAGATTATGTGGCTGCCTGTGACACGTGCCAGCGCGCTAAGGCTGCCACTATCTCTCCCCAGGGTCTCCTTCAACCCCTCCCCATTCCAGATCAGATATGGGAGGATATCTCTATGGACTTTGTCGAAGCCATGCCCGTAGTCCAAGGAAAGTCAGTCATTCTTGTGGTGGTGGACCGGCTCTCCAAATATGCTCATTTCTATGCTTTGAGCCATCCTTTTACAGCCCGGACGGTTGCCGAAACCTTTGTCAAAGAAATCGCTTGGTTGCATATAATGCCTAAGACTATTGTCTCGGATAGAGATAAGGTTTTCGTTTCTACATTCTGGCGTGAGTTTTTTACTATCCAAGGAACGAAACTCACCATGAGCATGGCTTATCACCCCCAGACAGATGGCCAGACGGAGGTCGTCAACAGGTGTGTGGAGCAGTATTTGCGCTACTTTGTGGGGGATCAGCCTCGTAAATGGCTACAGCTTCTTCCCTGGGCTGAATGGTCTTATAATACGGCTTATCACACACGAACAGGGTTTACACTGTTTGAAGTTGTCTATGGCCATCCACCTCCTTCAGTTCTCCCTTATGTGCCTCACAGGTCGTCCGTTGCTGAGGTCGACTATGTGTTGCAAACACGGGATGAGGTTCTTCGGCAGCTGAAAACAAATCTCGCAGCCGCCCAGAATCGTATGAAACAACTTGCTGATCAGAAGAGATCTAATCGGGCCTTCCAGGTGGGTGATTTAGTCTATGTATCCATCCTCCCACAGTGACAGACTTCTTTGTTCATATCGGACCAGGCCAAGCTCGCACCTCATTATCATGGGCCATATCCTGTGCTCGACCGTATCGAGCCCGTTGCTTATCGCCTGACTCTACCTCCGGGGTCATTGGTGCACCCGGTTTTCCATGTTTCACGTCTTCTCCGCTTTGTGGGAGATGCATCGTCAGTTCCTCTAGGCGGGCCCTTGTCTCTCATGCCTCCTGTGGATACGGATACTCCAGTGCCAGCGTCTATCCTTGACAAACGACGCGTTCGTAAGGCGGGTCGCATTATTATAGAGATATTGGTAGCCTGGAAGGGTCATTCATTGGAAGATGCTACGTGGGAAGTGGAGGACGACATTATGGCTCGTTTTCCGGACTGGTCACCTTGAGGTCAAGGCGATAAGCAGAGCGTGGTGGATTGTTGTGAACGCCATACCACGCCATACCAGACCTTATGCAGGCATCAGCGGGCCAAAGTCTGCAGCAGTCATCATGCCAGTAGAATAGTTGATTAATATTGCGTATCTTATTGTAATCAGGCCTGTTTAGGCTAATTATTAGGTAACGGACTGAGTGAGAATAATTAGGCCAATTAGTGGCCCATCAATTTGGCCAGATGGCGCGTGCCCCTAGGTAGGAGCGCCATCTCTTTCCTTTATATGTTGGACGTCTTCCTCAGTTAGAGGTTATGCAATAGAAAACTATTTCAGTTATTACTTTTCTTCTTTCTTTTCACTTTTGCCGTCGAGATACCTTGTGACCATTGCCGGTCACAACAGGAGACCTCCCTCAATGTTGGGTGCCTTGAGGTTGCCGTTCATTGTGGCCTGGTTCAACATAACTGATAAACCTTCCATGCATTATAAGAATAGGAGGGGAGATAGTGGACAGCCCTGCCGAAGGTCACTTGCACTTGAGAAGTGCCCATAATTCGAACTATTAATCAAGACACTAAAAGTAGAGATGCATAAACACTGCCTAGTCTAGTGGAGCCATTTATCATCGAAACCAAGGGCCTTAAGAACATGGAAAATATAGTCCCACCTCACCTTATCGTATGCTTTCCTCAAATCCACTTTTATGCAAAATCGATTTTGCCCCCCATGCCGATGCATATTATGAACTAACTCATGAGCAAGAAAAATGGTCTCACCAATCATCCTCCCTCTCACAAAAGCTGACTAATTGAGACTAATCAAATTGGGAAGCACAAGAGCCAGCCTGTTTGCCAATTTTTTTTATGGTTTTGTAAATAAAGTTACACAGGGCGATAGGCCTAAACTCATCAAAGTTCTTAGAATCTATCTTTTTAGGGATGAGAGTTAGAAACGTATGGTTTAAGGCCTTGAGCATATATCTTCTCGTGAAAAAAACTCGCACTGCCAATAGGAAGTCTGGGCCAATGATATCCCAAAAGTGAGTAAAGAATTCTTTTTGAAAACTATCCGGACCTGAAGCTTTTCCATTACGCACCTGGAATACAACCCCTTTAATTTCCTCATCACCCACATCACTAGACAAGAAAGCAAATTGATCCTGGGTTAGAGTCCAGGAGAAAGGGAGTGTTACCTGAGGGGTTGAAGCGGTAGGTGTAAATAATTTCTTATAAAACGTCTTTGCTTTGGCTCCAATTTCCTGAAATGTTTCCAAGCGAGTGCCCGAGTCATCAATGATCTCGTGAATAGTATTCTGAACACTATGAGAAGCAATGGAAGCATGGAAAAACTTGAAGCACCTGTCTCCCTCTTTGAGCCACTTTACTTTTGATTTTTTACAGTAAAATTTTTCTCTTATACCATCCTCTTCAGACACTTTTTGTCTAGCCAGATTAACACGCATCCACAAATCATCATTAAAGGGTTGGTTTTGCAAGGCAGATTGCAAGGCATAGAAGTCCAGGACAGCTGTTCTATATCTTTCATTAACATCCCAAAAGTGATCTTTGTTCTAGCTTTTGAGAGCCTCTTTGCATGCCTGCAGCTTTTTAAACATTATAAACAGGGGCTGACCATCGATTGACATCTCCCAAGCTTTGGAAATAACTTCTCTCACACTTGGATCTTACAGCCACATAGCAAAGAACTTGAACGGTTTCGGGCCTTTATGAAGAGAAGGGCACATTCTGAAAACAATAGGATTGCAATCTGATATGCTTGGAGGTGGACAATGGAGTCTTGTAGTGGGGAAGCTAATGAACCAATCAGGGTTAGCAAAACCTCTATCAATTCGACAAAGAGTAAGATTGTTACCAGATTGGTTGTTGCTCCACGTGAAAGACTATGCACAAGGGATCTTCTGTAACCCAACCTGTGAAAAACAATCATTGAAAGCTCTAAGGTCTACCTGGGGCGTGGAGCCCCTTCCCACTCTTTCTGACTCATGGCAAATTGTATTGAAGTTGCCCATCAATTGTGTTGGTGGAATTATAGAGATTAGTCCATAATTTCTTCCGCTCCTGAGCATCATTAGAACCAACCATAAGCATCTATGAAGTAGAAAGTGTTACCTGAGATGCAAGTGATGAAACAGTGAAGCGCCTGCGGTATCTCTTGCACCTTATGAACAGTAGCAACATTGGGGTTCCATAGGACCAGGATTCTGCCCGATACATCTGAACTCAGATTATTCAATGATTGACATCCCACGATAACTTTCCTGCTAACTATGTCAATGTGTCTTTGTTTTATTTTGGTTTCACATAACGCCAGAAGTAACACATCTTCATCTCTAACAAGGTCTCGCACCGCCGACCTTTTACTTCCGTGGCCCAATCCATGGATATTCCAGCTACATATAGACATTAAAGGGGTTTAGGGGCTTATGCTCCTGCTTTATTTGTCCGCTTTTTTTGCTTTTTTCTTTTGTTTTGGGACATAGCCCGAGCTGGTTGAGTTCTCTTTGTTGTAGTAGACGAGGCTTCGGAAGTCGACTCATCACTACCTTGTATTGGATGGAAAGGGTTTATAGCATGCACTATCTTTTCTTGTGCTAGTTTTGACGGGGGTTTTACCCCCCGCTTTCCACGAGAACTCTAGTCGTGCGAACATTGGGCCTAAGTCAAAGTGCTCCCAGAGGCTTCCAAAACTACTGTCCTGGTGGGTGAAGGAGGCAAGTGGGGTTGGTCAAGTTGGTTTGGGGGCCCAAGCTCCACGAACACATCCGATGAAGTTGTTGGGGTTGAAGAGAGGTACAGTAGCGAGTTGTCATGTGCACGGATGCTTACCCAAGACCATATATGTCACCTGTCCAACCATAATTGGTGAGTTTTTTGGTACTAACCTCAAGTCTCTGGACTGATTGGGATGGGGTTTGGCACCTGTCATGAGTTGGCGAGTGTCTATCCTTGGGGTGTTCCCAAGGGAGGTCTCCAGTAACTCCGTTGTTAGACTCTGTTGCACCATAGACTCATCCAAGTTTGCATGCACGGGTGGGTGGTTGGTCGGCTGGAATCTGTGGCGTGTTTTGGGGCCTTCCTTTGATTTTTAGTGATTGGAATCCCATCTTTGGTAGCCAGAGGAGTGGTGGGGTCCACCCCTATAACGGGCTTAGGGATGGTTGCATGTGTCATAGTATCACCTACTACGACCAAGCCCTTAGAACTTCTGACGGCCGCATCTTCTGGAGCAGGATGTTGCAGTGTCTCAATCCAAACCTCCTTCGACCGACATGCATAAATTTGTAGTGTGATCGAAAGACTTACATTTAGAGCATATATGCGGCTTCCATTCGTATTCCACATATAGTGGGAAAAAAGACCCATATCTGGTAGCTACTTGAACAATGAAGGAAAACTTGAAATCACAATCAATTTCAATGTAGGCTCGGGCATACTCTAGCCGAGATCGATCTATTGTAGGACAATTGATACCCCACAAGACTGGTCACCATACTCAAACTTTCTTTTGCAAAATACTACAGTGGGAGATCTGGGAAGTGCACCAAAATCAGAACCGATTTCAACAGTTCTCTAACAGGGCGCATACCTGGATGTCATTTACGAAGGATTAAAGGCCTTCCACCCACAGTCCACATAGAATGCATGATTCACTCACAATCCTAAGAGGAAGTGAATTTGAACATAAAAAATCCACCCGTTGAAGACTGCATGTCAAAAGAACCAGCCAGCTTCCAAATCCTGGATACGTAGTCCTTAAACCAAATTGTTATGTTCCGCATATTATATTAGTAGTCCACGGCCTAGCTTAGGAGAGTAGCACATGGCCCAGCTTAAGGGAGTAGCCCAGCTTATTTATTATCTGTAATAAGGCCTCAGGCCCAACTAAAGGAAATAGCCCAGTAAGTAGATGTATCCCATCGTGGGAACTATATATTGAGCTCATGCTCTCCTAATTAGATTATGAACGAAATTACCCTAATTCCCTCTCACTATCTCGTCTCTTCCTCTCGTCCCACTGTTGAACCGCCGTCAGGCCTCTCAGAGGACCCCCTTCTTCCCCATCGATCTACCTCCACTTCCCCTACCTTCGTCTATATCTTCTCCTTTTTCCCTTCAAACTACTAAAACCATTCAATCCGTATTGTATCAGATTTCAGGTACATAACATTGGTATCAGAGCACCGGTCCTTGGAAGCACGAGATTTTTTTTTTGGGGGGGCGATGGCCAGAAGCAACCCGCGACCTGAAGTTGAACATCAGCCAATGGCTGAAGTAGTCGTACAGGGTGAGCCTCACACTGAGGTGCCGCCCTCTTCCCCACAGAGAGATGAGATCCGCGAGATGATGGCGCGTCAAGATCAATTCTTTCAAATTTTTTTACAGCACCAGCAGCAGTCCCAGAGGGAGATGACGCAATTCCGGGAGACCCAGCAGCAACATCAAAGGGACATGGCACATGTACGAGATTCCCTTGATCTCCTGTCCTTGTCGATGCCAGCGGCCTACCCTCCTAGTCTATATGAAAAGGAGGGGTTGCCGCCTCCTCTGAGTGGACCGTTTGCACGTGGTCCTACCAATCCAGCTCGACGTCTGGACCAGCACACCACGGTCTTGGCATCGCAAACAGCCCCTGCCGGCCCTCAACCCTTGGGCGCCGGGGCATTTGGATAGATGGGTGTTCGACAGAATGCTACCACGATCCCCTTGGGTCACCCCCATGCCGACCAGAATCCAGATGATGAGGAACGTGAGTTCGACTGGCCCCCTGCCTAGGGTGAGTCCAGTTGGACCAACCAAGGCTTCTCGTGTGAGGAGCGCCAGGCCTCTAGGCCAGCCGAGACGAGACTCGCACGACTCCAGTTTCCCAAGTACTTAGGCAATGACAATCCGGTGGACTGGGTGTACCAAGCTGAGAAGTTCTTTCGTTACCAAGACACACGATCCGACGAGGACAAACTAACGGTGACTTCTTTTCATCTCACCGGCGATGCTTTGATTTGGCGGAACAACCAAGGCATTCCTAGTAGCAGTTCATTAGGGAGCTTTGCGTCCAATTTGGGCCTACGGAGTATGCCGACTTCAATGAACTCCTCATCTCGTTACGACAGACCTCCACGGTTCGTAGTTACCAGATAGAATTCATGCGCATACCCAGCCGTGTTTCGTCATGGACTCAGGAGGCCCGGATTGCGGAGGAGCGCCTTAATCGACAACGGAGGGCCTGGCGACCCCCCCCCACGATCGGCCATGTCAGCCGCGCTACCAGCACCTCATGCTGATTCTCATGTGCCTCCTCCACCTCAGCCTCCCATCCGGCGGTTGACACAAGCCCAAATGGAGGAGCGCCGCTCGAAGGGTCTGTGTTTTAATTGTGATGAACGATTTGTTCCGGGTCATTGCTGCAAGACCCGCGCCCTCCTGGCTTTGGAGGGTCTATGGGACGAGGACCCTGCGGACAATGAAGGGGCTGGATTTGCACCGGAACCGCCCCCTGCTGATCAACCCGAGATCTCCTTCCATGCATTCTCGGGCATGTACATGCCTCAAACTATGCATGTCCAAGGAGCTATCAAGAAACAGAAGGTATCTGTCCTGATCGATTCTGGTAGTACTCATAACTTCATCAATGATAAGGTTGCCTTGCGGCTGGGATGTCCTTTGCAAGCCTCGTCTCCCTTTGACGTCCGTATTGGTGATGGTTCCAACCTCCGTAGCGCTGGCATGTGCCCCAGAGTGGAGCTAACTATTTAGGGTCATGCCTTCCTTTTGGACCTTCATTTATTGCCTACAGAGGGGGCTGATGTGGTCCTAGGCATGCAGTGGCTCCGTGATCTTGGTGATGTGGTTTGGAACTTCGACAACATGACAATGCGGTTTACTATAGGCAGCCAATCGGTCCAGCTCTCAAGCGGTTTCCCAGGTACCCTTCATTCTATGATATCAGCAGATTCATTATCACATAGTGTCCCCCTGGGGTTCTTCTTGCAATTATTATCATCGGAGACCTCAGCTCCATCGGAGGACCCTCCTGATTTGGCCGCCTTGCTCTCGGCTTTTGAGGAGTTGTTCCAGGAACCCTCCAGTCTGCCACCACCTCGATCTCATGACCACCGTATACCGATCATGCCAGGGGCGACACCAGCCAACGTTCGTCCGTACAGATATCCCCATATTCAAGAAGCTGAGATTGAGAAGTTGGTTAAGGAGATGTTGTTGAGTGGGATAATTCAGCCGAGTTCCAGTTCATATTCGTCACCTGTTCTTTTGGTCCGGAAAAAAGATGGTACGTGGCGTTTCTGTGTGGATTACCAGGCTCTAAACTCCATCACACTCAAGGACAAGTACCCAATTCCAGTCATTGAGGAATTGTTTGATGAATTGGCTCATGCCCAAGTCTTCTCCAAGCTAGATTTACACGCCGGGTGCCATCAGATTCACATGCACCCTGAGGATGTTCACAAAACAGCTTTTCGTACTCATGATGGCCATTTTGAATTCTTGGTCATGCCCTTCGGTCTCACTAATGCCCTGGCCACCTTCCAGGAACTTATGAATGATATCTTTCGGGACTTCTTGAGCTACTTTGTCTTAGTCTTCTTCGACGATATACTCGTCTATAGTTCTTCTTGGGAGCGCCATATCGAGCACCTTCATACTGTATTTGAGGTACTTCGCAGCCACTCTTTATTTATCAAACGTTCCAAATGCTCTTTTAGGTGTTCTCAGGTTGATTATCTCGGCCATGTGATCTCTAATGGCCATGTTTCTACCGACCCCTCCAAAGTGGCTGCTATGATTGATTGGCCTGTCCCAGCTTCTTTCAAAGTCTTAGGGGATTTCTGGGGATTACAGGTTACTATCGTCGGTTCGTCTCTAATTATGGGTCACTTGCTGCTCCTTTGACTGGTTTACTCAAACAAGGGGCTTTTGTCTGGTCCCCTGCCGCTCAGCAGGCCTTTGACACCTTGAAATCAGCTATGTGTGCGGCTCCAGTTTTGGCCCTTCCGGATTTTTCGTGGCCCTTCATGGTTGAGACAGATGCATCCGGTCATGGCTTGGGCACCGTCTTGTTACAGGACGGCCACCCAATTGCCTTTTGGAGCAAGGCTTTGGCTGGTCGCTCCCTGTCCCTTTCGGCTTATGAAAAGGAAATGTTGGCTATTGTTCATGTCGTGACCTAGTGGAGACCGTATTTGTTGGGGCGCCATTTTATCATTCGGACTGATCACCAACCACTTAAATATTTCCTGGACCAACGTATTGCTACTCCTGCCCAGCAGCGTTGGGTGACTAAGTTGCTTGGATATGATTATGAAATGGTCTATAAGCATGGATCCGAAAATATTGTTGCGGATGCCTTGTCCCGTTAGTTTGATGCCGCCACTCACCTGGGTATGTCCGCCCCTGTATTTTCGTTCCTGGCCGACTTGCAGCAGACCTATCAGCACGACCCAGTGACGGTTACTTTATTGGCTAAGCTTCAGGCTCACACTTTGGCTGACCCCTCTTATGTTTTGTGGAATGACATTATTTATTGGAAGGAGCGGTTGTGGGTCCCCAACTGTGCGCCTATTCGTCATACTATTTTGACTCATTTCCATTCTACCCCGACAGCAGGTCATGAAGGCTCCTTTCAAACCTACAAGCGTGTTTCTCAGTGTTGTTTATGGCGCGGGATTAAACGATCAATTCAGAAATTTGTGGCTGAATGTGAGGTGTGCCAACGTGCCAAGGCCTCGACTATTAATCCCTCGGGGCTCTTGCAAACGTTGCCTATTCCGAATCAAATTTGGGAGGATGTCTCCATGGATTTCATCGAAGCTCCTCCGGTGGTGCAAGGGAAATCTGTGGTACTGGTCGTGGTGGATCGGCTTTCTAAATACGCTCATTTTTTCACTTTGGGCCACCCCTATATGGCCAAGTCCATTGCCGAACTTTATGTTCGGGATGTGGCTAAACTGCATGGGATGCCTCGTACTATTGTGTCGGACCGCGACCGGGTGTTTATCTCGCAGTTTTGGCAGGAATTTTTCGGCCTCCAAGGCTCTCGCCTGCTTATGAGTTCGGCATATCACCCGCAAATGGATGGCCAAACGGAAGTTGTTAACCGCTGTCTCGAGCAATATCTCCGTTGTTTTGCTGGGGAGCATCCTCGCCAATGGCTTCAGTTCCTTCCGTGGGCAGAGTGGTTCTACAACATCGCCTACCATACTTCTACCGGGTTCTCTCCTTTCCAGGTTGTTTATGGCCGGCCTCCACCCACACTACTTCATTATGTGCCTCAGTGAGCGTCGGTCAATGAGGTTGATTTTCTATTGCAGAACCACGATGATATTTTACGGCATCTGAAGCAGAATTTATCATTCGCCCAAAATCGCATGAAGCAGATTTATGATCACCACCGTCGTGACCGCGAATTTCATGTTGGTGCTGGGTCTACGTTAGCTTTCTGCCCGCGCGCCAGTCCTCCTTATATTAGCCGGCCAGTGTTAAATTGGCTCATCGGTTCCATGGCCCTTATCAGATTACGGAGCGCATTGGTTAGGTTGCTTACTGCTTGCTCTTACCAACGGCTTCCACCGTTCACCCTGTGTTTCATGTCTCCCGCCTCCGGTGTGTTGTTGGTGATCCATCTCTTTTGGTCCCTACTCCACCTCCACCAACCTTTTCTTCTGATTTGCCATTGGTTCTCGTTTCCAAGGTGGATTCTCGTCATGTTCGTCGTTCTGGCCGCATTATCACATAGTTTCTTATTGCATGGCAGGGCAAACCCTTGGATGAGGCTTCATGGATTTCTGAGGATGAGTTTATGGCCCAGTTTCCAGGTTGGATGCCTTGAGGTCAAGGCTATCAGCGGAGCGTGGTGGAATGTTATGTTCCGCATATTATATTAGTAGTCCACGGCCTAGCTTAGGGGAGTAGCCCACGGCCCAGCTTAAGGGAGTAGCCCAGCTTATTTATTATCTGTACTAAGGCCTTAGGCCCAACTAAAGAAAATAGCCCAGTAAGTAGATGTAGCCCATCGTGGGAACTATATATTGAGCTCATGCTCTCCTAATTAGATTATGAAAGAAAGTACCCTAATTCCCTCTCTCTATCTCGTCTCTTCCTCTCGTCCCACTGTTGAGCCGCCGTCAGGCCTCTCAGAGGACCCCTTCCCCATCGATCTACCTCCACTTCCCCTACCTTCGTCTATATCTTCTCCTTTTTCCCTTCAAACTACTAAAACCATTCAATCCGTATTGTCTCAGATTTCTGGTACATAACACAAATAAAGGATAGACGCTTGCCCATAACATACCCAACAAGAGTGTTAGTCCACCATAGTGCTTCCCTATCAACAAATTCTTGTGGAATTCTGACGAAGGTCATGCCCTTCAGCTCCGGATGGAAAGTGATCGTATTTGAAGCCTTTGAGGTACCCGTGATGAGGTTTGCCCATGAGAAAGATCCAGGGGCAGTCCGAGAGGAGGCATTTGAGGCATAACGAAGAGGGGGGGGGGGACATCGGAGGTTGGGGAGGCTGCGTGGGAGGAGGAGGGCAAGGGGGGTGGGCGGGAGAAGCCATGGTCCTACTCACTGGATCTTCACAAGCAGTCCTCGTTGGAATTTTGTCAAACAGGTGGTAGGTGCAAGGATAGTGGTGAAGGGGGTGGCAAGGGCAAAGGGAGAGAGGCAGAGGCAGTAAGGGTGAGTCTACGGAGGTAGTGCTGGTTAGGGCTAGGGGGCGGCCAAAAGTTGTCCCCTTTATCCTGACTATTCCTCCCTCTCCCTAATCAGGAGGCAGGATCTGGCCGGAGACGAGGGACGGCAGTGGAGAGGTGGGAGGCGTAGGGCGGTGAGCGAAGGACGGCCGGATGGATGGGCAGAGACGAGGTGTTTGTGGGCAGAGGGTTAGGGCAAGGGGGGAGGGTGAGGCGGCAGGTGTCAGGGGCGGAGGCAAAGGGGTGGAGGTGTGGGGCGGAGGCGAGGGAGGAGGCCAGGTCAGGAGGTCTGTCGCCCGATTTTTAGTGTGTTTCCCACCTTGGCATTTTAACAAACGTGTGGGGGTGGAGGCAAGGAAAGTGACGAGGGGACAGCAAGGGCGATGGAGTGAAGGCAAGGGGGAGAAGGACGGAGGCCGTAAGGGGGAAGAGGCGGAGGAGGCGGTTAGGGCTAGGGGCGCGCCAAAGTCATCTCCTTTTTCCCCCCCGACTCTACCTCCCTCTCCCTAAAAGTGGACAAGAGCTGGGCCGGAGACCGGGGGGGGAGGATAAGGGCGAGGAAGAGGGGCGGAGGCGGAGGCCGGGCCGAGGGCAGGAGGTCACAGTCGCTCGGTCGCCCCACCACTCACTCCTGATACTTCTTCTTGGCTATTTCAATTTTCTATTAGTGTAAGTCTCTTAAATGGAGACTGTGAAATAATAATTTCTTGTATTGAAAATGTTAAGGAAAATGTTTTCTTGATCAGCCTGCATAGAAGTCCGTGCGTGTCCATAAAAACCTAACAAAGGACATAGCTACCAAGTGGCCTAATTTTAAGGGGAGGTCATCTCACATCTGGTACTATGTTGCATAACATGCCTTTGTGTACCGTACTAGGACCCTTAAGAGTATGAAAATTTGGTCGGACTGGACGCCTCCGTGGCCCCATCTTAGGTGCAGTTATATCGCATTTCTTTATTCTTAGATCATGATCAATAAATGTGCTTCAAGTTTTTGCTTAAACATATTTCCGTTACTGATACTTTTTGTACTCTTTGTTTCTATCTTCTGTATCCTCGTCTTGTGCTAATGAAGCCTTTTGAAAATAGATTTACCGATCAAAAAAAAGATTCTTTCATCTAATACCATTTTATTGAACACAAGTAGAAACAAAGCAAAGGCGCAGTATTTTACACCATTATGTTCCATTCCATGTAGGTAGCTGCAAAGTTGAGACTGGGTTCTAATCATCCATACTGTTCTTTCCGTAATCCAATTCATTTATTACCATGGGCGAACTCGCATCCTAATGGAGGAGGCAGCCATGGCAGTTTCATTCTTGAGCATGTCATAGGTGAAGGCACCGAGAACAACCCGGGAAGCGCAGGAAGTCTCCGGCAGGACAGGGCAAGGAATGACTGTTTCTGCATCTTTGTCCACGCACATGTAAACCTTGTAGACGATGGATTCATCCCATGCATTCTTACTACACTCTATTGCAGCATTTGCACCAATTCCAGAGGTCACAGCTTTCAGCACATCAGATAAGCTGTAGTCTGCATAATCCGTGGAGATGATACCTACAAAACAAATGCCGACGAGACTATGATTAGAATTTCCCGGAATTAAGTCCTACTCACGGTTTTCTCTCTAGTATTTATACCTACTTAACTAATTATTGTTCTTTCTATTTGTATGAGTAATGTGACGTAAAATGTTGTCTACCAAATTCATCGGCAACATTGCTTTTCTTGCTTTGTTTTTTCTCTTAAAAAAATTTCCTATATTAGTCTTGCTATTTCATGGTATCCTTCTCATAGCAATTAGTGGATTCAGTAAAAAGGTTAGGCTTTCTTAAAGATCACCTATTTCTCAAATGTGGACTATCAATATCGACGGACAGAGAACTTAGCATGTTAGGTGATGTTGTTGGAAATCCTCCATTTCCAACAGATATTTCTTGTGTTTTAGCAAGATTTAAGCTCACCATTTTTCTCAAATAAGGCGAGAAGATTGATATTCCCTCTGAGAGCCAACGCCTTCTTGAAATAGTCTCCCTCGCTTAAGCCTGTGCATACGCCGTAGTTTTTCCACAACTTCTCCCATAATAGCGCACTCTCAGTGCTAGGGCATTTTATGCTGGACCAGTACCTGGTCAAGTCTTCTTCAATGTCGGAAATCTGTGCAACACATTGCAAAATTAGTCTCTTGTTGATCCATGAAATTTAATCGAATGTTTAACTAGGAGGAAGAGATCATGATGCTACATGAAATTATGTAGGTTGAAATGTGAAGTACCTGGCCAGGATAGAAAGGACTTTGGTTGCAGTTGGTGAGTGGGGTGCCATCCTTGGAGTAGGGGAACAAGCCCCCAACAAAGAAATCAAGTTCAGGCTGGCCATTATATGGAAGGCAGCAACCTGCACTACTCTTCTTGCAGAAAGAGCCCGGCCACTGTGTGACAAGAAGATCAACACAAATTATATGAAGTAATCCCATGAAACATGATCGAATAGAACGAGACCTTGAAGGAAACTGCTGTCTTCACTGGCCTCCATAACTATGGTACATACCGGTCATCGCAAGGTAAATAAATTCCTAACATGGTACACTACCGCACGACCATGCTAGGAGCATGCTATGTGGCCATATACCATATCATGCCTGTATGTACAATGCTAGGAGCCCTATCCAGCATGGTCAAGCACCATGGTCATGGAACCAGGTGACGCTAGATTAGTCCAGCTTTCAATGTAAAAGGTTTAACATATCAATGTGTCATATGATATCCGATTAGGTATCAACAGCTTAGTATATTAATGAAAAAAGGGCCTTGGTGCAACTGGCAGGGCATTTGCTAGGCGCATCATGCCAATTCGATTGCAATCCAACAACAGGCGCCAAATCAGGGGCCCGGCAGGTTTGAAGCACTTCCTGGTACAAGATCAAAAATGCATAATGCGCGACAGGATTGAGATCGATGGTGAGTGATGTGCTGGCACACGCACATCAGATGCTTGAGTGCATTTTAAATTTCTTTTAACAATTGCTATCTATTTTATATTATTAGTCAGAGATGCTGTTGGGAACTTAAACAATGTTGGATAGAAAGTCAGTGTGGGGTACAGATTTCTCCTTCCATGTTGTGGAGGACCAAGTGCAACTTTCCCCAACTGGCCTTTGGATGTAGTTTGACCTTTTTTTTAACAAAAAGACAGCTTGACTTAGAGATGAAAGTAAAAACTCCCACCATCCAAAAAAATGTGGCTGCATTTGACTTGTAGGGTACACAACATTTGACGCTATCCTATGTTTTTTTGCGACACTTCAACTTGAATGCAAAATCGAGCCACCAAATGTTTGATCCATAATTTTTCAAATGCAGCAAGGTTTTTTTGGATGGAGAGAGTAGTTTGTAAAAGAATGTATATGTCGGCCCCCTAGACAGGCGCCTGGTCATGTTTAGGTGGGTCCAACAAGTCCTAACTAACCATATTGGTTTTGACTTGTGACCGCGCCTTTAAAACATGTCAAGACGCCTGTTTAGGCCGTTGATGTATAGCAGAACTCGAGATGAGTATTGAGATAGAGGAGATATGTAGTAGTAATCCCAAAAGAACTTTCGGAATGGCATTTTACGGACTTACCATGAGTACAAAAGAGTAGAAACCAAGATCCTTTTGCGCCATGGAGACAAGGGAATGGTAGCCCAAGAAAAAGAGAACAACAAGAGCTGAAGCAGAAGTTGCCATCCCTTATAGAACTGGAGGAGAGAGTCTTCTAGTTGGAGAGAAGTGGTTTGAAGAGAAATGGTGACAAGAAGAGCTATTTATATAGGGACAAAGGCACTTAGAAATCATCAATATTTGAAGATGTTACCATTCTTTTATTTGGATTGACATGGACATTAGCTCAAAGTCTTTTTCACGTCCACTCGGAGCTCGTGGGAGTAAGCTCGGAGACTCGCGTGGGAAGTGACTTTTTGATCTTTGGCCAAAGCAGTAGTTGGTCATGGCCGCAATCTCAGAAAAGGGTTATAAGACCGGCATTCTTTTGTTATTTCCTTGGTCTCAGGGCTTTTGGTTTAAGCACTTGATTTGTTTGTATTGCTTTACTGAGATCTTTGAATATGAAGTTCGTTGAAAAGTAAAATGAGAGCATAGATTAGAAAGATGTGTTAAACTTTAAAGCAAAAGATTTAGCCACTTCATATTAGATTAAAATGAGGTAAAATGAGTGCATATACCCTATCCCTAACTATCACCTCCCTTTGGGGCCGGATGACAGTCTTTGTCACATAATCAAAATTTGATAATAGCACAATATTTTTATGTATGTGAATCTATGTACCCCATGGTAGCATTCTATATGATTCACACAAATAACTTAGGATGCTTTGGTCATTCCTAAATCATCTCAACGGACGTGGGAATTGAATTTGTGCTATTCACCTTTGTCAAATAACAAAATGAATGCAATTAATTATCGGACAATCCTAACAATATCAATATAAAAAATTGACTAGGGCATTAATGTCAATTTTGTCATCAGGCTTTTGGGACTTGGCCAAGGGTTCCATGATTCCATCACCACACACCAGAATGAAAAAATATAGTCCAAAGTCCTTATCCAGTCCTTTTAAAAAAGAAAAAATTTGTACAAGTTGGAAGCTATAAGCCCCTGAAATAGAAAAATATACATTAACTCTTCATGACTGCATCCGCCTCCAGACGTGGTACTTGAAGTCTGGTGTCGCTTACAATAGGTACAATGTACAATTTCTCTCAAAGTTACATAAGTGGTGCATTCAACAATTTAAAAAAAAATGGATAAAACATACAATTGCAATATAATCTCCTGGCCGACCCATAACATTAATAAAGCCTTAATCATGACAATTAAAAAAAAATTTAAATTTGAACAGTGAACTGGATTATTAATATAACCCGAACCAAATCATAAAAAGTAGGCCAAACCAGAATATTAAGTTGGGCCGGTCCGGCTCGGTTATGATTTTGGGCAGGTTCAGTGTATAAACCGAACCAGATTTTAAGTGAACCAGTCCGGTTTAGAGGGCCATCCTCTTCATGAGGATGCCCTGAACTCTTTAGGGCAGCGAGCGGCGACAAAGAGTGGGCGTCGCCGCCACCACCTTCCTCCTCGCCGCCGTCCGGTGAAACTCTCCGCCGTTCGAAAATAAGGGAAAACATGCCCGCCCGACGGCGGCCTGTGCGCAGCGGCGGCGCTGGCCAGTACCCAAACGCGATGAGGAGGTGGCGCAGGCCAGCGCCTAGCAGGATCGGAGACAGGGGCCTACGGCCGGAAGCCACAGCTGCAGGAAAAACCCAAAAATGGAGCGCGCTAATAGGTGAAAATAAATTTTTTTTATTCTGATTCGTCACCGGCGGTCATCGACGTGGTTGCCATGGCGGCCGAAAGGGCCGCCCTTTCATTACCTTTCACGGCTATGTCGGCGGCGGCCAAAACTGTCTCTTTTTTTTTAACCGCCTCCGAACTGTGCGAACAAATCCAGAGGGCCAGCTCAGTGGCGGCGCCGTCTAAAGCCCAACGCCTGGCGGCGGCGTCTCTGGTAGGTGCGACTGCGTAATGGCGGCGCCGGCCAGAGCCCAACGCCTCGACAGAGGCGGCTCTGGCCGGTGCATCTGCTCCGGCCTACAATCCGGCGGCTGTCCGGTGCGTCTGCCTCGGTCTTGCTCCTAATACTATTTGTTAAACTTTAAAGCAAAAGATTTAGGCATACCTGTAGCCATTAGAACCTTCAGAGGAGTCTTCCTGCTAATCTTTTGTTAATCTTCTTCAGAACCAACAGTGAGTTTCTAGTTTAGAAATTTGCTGAGAGTAATCTCGCTTAAGACACTATATTAGGATGGCTAATAGTGTATTTATAACTAAACTAGGACACCATTGTTAAGATCCCTAGAATCCTGACCGTCCATCTATAGGTCATCTAATGGTTTAGATCTGCCACTTAAAACTACAGCTTAATAGGTATTTTCACTCAGGCTTATTACCCAGACAGTTCTAAAAGCTCAAAACAGTGTTAATTGAGATAATTGGGCCACTTTATGTTTTATTAAAAAAATAAGCCCAAGAAGATGTGGATGGGGTTGAGTATATATAGGATGGAATGTGAACAAAAGATATGGCCACAGTTAGTATTTTGATCATTTTCGTCGGCTTCTTCCTTTGACCATGTGATATTCTCGAATGTATAGTACAGAGGAAAATCTAATGTGAGCCATGGGCAACTGGGCGTGCGTGCACTAAGCACAACGTCTGATCGAAATCCGACGATGTCCATTAAGATGGAGGTGGCAGGTGATTCAAACTGCATGTCCTTTACATGTATCCTAGTTACAATCTCAATCCGCGCCCAGTGCATGCGTAACCAGATGCGTTGAGGCGTATATTGAAGGGACTCGTAATGTAAACTTTGCTATACATTGATTTACTATTTTAAATCCATAAAGATTTTTATGCATTTGTATGGGCATTATTAACTAATAACTTTTTACTAAATAATATAAATGAATGTAACAACAATATTAAAGAAAAAAAAAAGTATGTACAATTGGGTGTTGTCAGTAATTATCAAAAGGGCAAAAAATAGCCGGACCGTCAATTGGCCTGGTGGTAGGGCCTCTCTCACCTGTTGTTTAGAGGTCGGTCCCATATTTGATTGAGCCTTGCCTTACCTGTGCCATGGTGGAGTGGTAGGCTTAGGGAGGGGAGGTTTTACAATGTACCGAGAAGAACAAAAAAAATGAATTGGGAGTTGTCAGTTGCGACTTGGGCAATATCAATTGACTCTAAACTTTATATAGAAGTCTTTAAAATAAGCATTTTCCATAAAATAAATAGGAAAAAATACTTGGCATTATATCTCTGTCCTCTCCATTATTTTTTTGGCATGCGGATTGAAAGACTTGCAATTAACTAATGGGATTTTGCACATGGATTTTGTCAATACAAGTGCTTCCTCAAGTCCACAAACTCTGCCAATAACTGGTGGTTGGAACTTCTGGTTGTTTGAGTCCCAGGTTTGAGTTGGGCCTGTGGAACTTGGGTCTGGGGGGTCTTGTAGAGGTTATTACTCTTACAAAACAATTTTTTTAAAGAAGTCTACAAACTCTCTTTTACATAGAGACGAGCCTTTGTACAATCTATTATCCCATCAAATATCGCATAGGCCCCCTATCCTGCCACCCATTGAAATTGCAGGGGCCCCCAAATTCTCACCTTGTTTTGGCAAGTTTAAAATAAAGATGGGTCATTTTTTTTTCTTATGGGGGCACTCATGCCTTGAAGCTATGTTTTAATCCGCCTCCATAGCCCTCGTCTCTGTCACGCCTACTTTCAATGCTCTTGGAGCCCAAAATGAGGCTCTCTACGCTCCTCAGATCAATCAATAAGCTCCAGCCGGGCTTTTTACATATTACCTGGCGCCAACTATGATATTCTCATATTACCTGGTTTTTCTCGTGACTTCTCATATCACCTAGAATCGGCACCTAGAGTACCGAAAATGCCCTTCTCGTACGTTTTCTATGCATTTTGTACCCGAAATGCTTTATTCTTCCCAAAATTAGTGATTTACAAGATCATCGAGTTGGGAAAGAAGACATTTCGGCAAAGATCCATCCATAATCGAGGTTCAAACCATCGCCGGCGCCGTCCAACCCGAAAAAAAATTTCATGCCGAAAAATTATAAAAACAGCGGGAAAGATGAAAAAAAAAATATGTGATGAAGGGATTTTGATGTAAGAGCAGCGGGAAAGCCCTCCCAACTACAAAAATTAAGATCTACATGTAAAGAAACACAAATAAAGATCACCTATTAGTGTTCGACCACTTCTGGATATGAAATAAAAGGATAAAAATGGGCAAAAATGTGAAATACTCGTCGGCGAGCGACAAGTTCAATGTATATATCTTTCTGTGATCCTAATGAAGTAGAAGAGGAGGAAAAATAATGAAGAACGCACAAAAATAGGCAAAAACGGATGAAAAATGAGCAAGTTATAACATTTTGAAAATTGTCATTTATCGTGTTGTCGACGACACGACTTGGTTCACATAATACACGACTTGAATCAAGTCGTGTCGTCAACAACACTATAAATGGGCAATTTTCAAAATGTCATAACTTGCTCATTTTTTATCCGTTTTTGCCCATTTTTTTTCGTTCTTCCTTATTTTTCCTTCTCTTCCACCTCAATAAGATATAAGATGGAAAAAGAAGAAAAAATAAGAAGAAAGAAAAAAGTAAAATGATAAAAATGGGCAAAAGCATAAAATACTCGTCGACGAGTGAAAAAAAATTTATATATCTTTCTGTGATATTAATGAGGTGGAAGAGGAGGAAAAATAAGGAAGAAAAAAAAATGGGCAAAAACGGATGAAAAATGAACGAGTTATGATATTTTGAAGATTGTCATTTTATCGTGTTATATGCAACACGATAAATGCTCAAGTTGTGTGGTCGACAATACTATAAATGGGCAATTTTAAAAATATCATAACTTGCTCATTTTTTATCCGTTTTTGCCCATTTTTTTTCATTCTTCCTTATTTTTCCTTCTCTTCCACCTGAATAAGATATATGATGGAAAAAGAAGAAAAAATAAGAATAAAGAAGAAAGTGAAATGATAAAAATGGGCAAAAGCGTAAAATACTTGTCGGCGAGCGACAAGTTCAATTTATATATCTTTCTGTGATACTAATGAGGTGGAAGAGGAGGAAAAATAAGAAAGAACGAAAAAAAAATGGGCAAAAACGGATGAAAAATGAGCAAGTTATGACATTTTGAAGATTGTCATTTTATCGTGTTATATTCAACACGATAAATGCTCAAGTCATGTGGTCGACAACACTATAAATTGGCAATTTTAAAAATATCATAACTTGCTCATTTTTTATCCGTTTTTTCCCATTTTTTTTTTCATTCTTCATTATTTTTCTTCTCTTCCACCTCATTAGTATTACAGAAAGATATATAAATTAAACTTGTCGCTCGCCGACGAGTATTTACGCTTTTGCCCATTTTTATCATTTCACTTTCTTCTTTTTTCTTATTTTTTTCTTTTTCCATCTTATATTTTATTGAGGTGGAAGAGAAGGAAAAATAAGGAAGAAAAAAAAAATTGTCAAAAACGGATAAAAAATGAGCAAGTTATGACATTTTAAAAATTGCCTATTTATAGTGTTGTCGACGACACGACTTGATTCAAGTCGTGTATTATGTGACACGACTTGAATCCAAGTCGTGTTATTTGCAACACGACTTATAACATGACTTGGATTCAAGTCGTGTCGTTGCCAACACGATAAATGACAATTTTCAAAATATCATAACTTGCTCATTTTTCATCCATTTTTGCCATTTTTTTTGCATTCTTCCTTATTTTTCCTCCTCTTCTACTTCATTAGGATCACAAAAGGATATATACATTGAACTTATCGCTCGCCGATGAGTATTTTACATTTTTGCCCATTTTTATCCTTTTATTTCATGTCCAGAAGCGGTCGAACACTAATAGGTAATCTTTATTTGTGTTTCTTTACATGTAGATCTTAATTTTTGTAGTTAGGAGGTCTTTCCCGCTACTCTTACATCAAAATCCCTTCATCACATATTTTTTTTCATCTTTTCCGCTATTTTTACAGTTTTTCGACATGAAATTTTTTTTTTCGGGTTGGACGGCGCCGGCGATGGTTTGAACCTCGATTATGGATGGATCTTTGTCGAAATATCTTCTTCCCCAACTCGATGATCTTGTAAATCGCTAATTTTGGGAAGAATGAAGCATTTCGGGTACAAAATGCATAGAAAACGTAAGAGAAGGGTATTTTTGGTACTCTAGGTGCCGATTCCAAATGATATGAGAAGTCACGAGAAAAATCAGGTAATATGAGAATATCAGGTAATATGAGAATATCATAAAAAGCCCGCTCCAGCCTAAAAAATATTTCCTCGCCTGTCTAACTCCTAGGCTACGGTTCAGGCTCCTGAGCAGATGATGGTTGTTTTTAGCGCTGCTGGGTCATAGCCAAACTTTTTATTGACCTATACGATACCGTGTGTTTAAGGAACTTATTTTTTTCAATAGAAGCGTGTGTTTTACATAGGAGTGATCCAAGCCGAAGGCAGATGCTACAGAAGTTTTTCGTTGAATAGTAGCAGCAGGGAGTAGAAGAAGAAGACATGCACCCCAATTTCCACACCGGATAAATTCAGAAATTTTTTGTCTAAGATGGGTGCCCCTGCAACTAGCGAATAAAACAAAAGGGGGCCCCTAGAAATCGGGGGCACCTGCAAAATTAATGGGTGGCAGGGTAGGTGGCCTATAGCATATCTTCGGTATTTAACTAGGCCTCTGCCTGCTAAATGTATTCTGCATTGATTGGACTGTGCTGGCTTCTTTAGGCCCTGTTTGGTTAAGGCTTTTAGAAGTAGAAAATCCAGATTTTTGGCATTAAGTTAGGGCTTTTAAAAAGGTGTTTGGTTGGCATGAATCTACTTCATTCAAAGAATTTAAGGCACCAGTGGCAAATTTTGTAATTGTCACAAAAGGACAAGGGCAGTTCTAAAAAAATGAGCATTTTTTTTAGAATTGCCCCTATCCTTTTGTGACAATTACAAATCCTGCCACCTCAAGAAGTAAAATCAAATTCTTTTGGGGAAGAGATTTCCCAAAAGAAGCTGGATTCTTTATTGGGCTGCCAAACAGAGCCTTAACCACTGCTCCACAACAGCCTACAGGCTTTGGGTGCTGCTAATTGCTATTTCTATTGGGCTTAATCTTTGTTCTTGGAGTTCTAACTTCTGATAAATAAAAAATTTTGTTTTATCTCAAGTTCTAAGGGGGGACATTCACCACTAAATTTTGTGGATCATGGATTTGTTTACTCTCGCCCATCTTCCTCTCCGACGGCTGCCTACTCTACTACTCCCTATGTCTAATAAAGCTCGTTTGGATTGCAAACTGAGTACTCCATCCATCCAGTGAAGCTCGTGTAGATTTAAAAAAGACAGGTCCAACATTGCATGGCTGGGTTTGCTCTCTCCAAGACTAAAAACATAGGGTGAGGGATTGAAACTTTATTTTCTTATACAGGCCTCATTAGTCCAATAAATTTCGCTCATTTTATAATTCTGACAAACTTCATTGGATGGAAGGAGTGTAATTTCTTGGACGGTTGGGTCAGTGTGAAAAAGCTCATTTTGTTCTTCTTCTTTCGTATGTTTTGGCCTTGAGGGAGCAAATCCAGCCATGTAATGTAGGACCCATACTTTTTTCTAATCCGGACGAGCTACATTGGATGGAGGGAGTATTTGACAATTGAAGTGCCTTGTGTCCCCTTTCGTCCTGAGAAAGTTACCCTAATTAATTAGACTCAATTTTGCTACTAGCAAGACAAGCTAATTGTTGGTGTACCCAAGAAGAAAAGAGCAAATTGTTGATATTCCTACAAAAGACAGCCGCATTTTGTTCATCTACCAGACAATCAATATGTTGTTGTGAGTTGCGACTTGCCCTTTGAGCATGTTTCTATTCTCTACATTATTTTGATCCTTCATTTTGAATTCAAACTGTATGACTTATTCTTATATTCCTTGAATATATCCAATCATGTGAAATCCACTACATGATTTCAGACAGAATTTTTTGGTTAAAATACGTGTTCCTGACCAAGAACAGTGACCAAATCCCATGACCATAGTACATATTCCCTCTATCCCATATTAGTTAGGGCCGTTTGGGGAGTGGAAAAGCAGTTTCATCCACTCCTAAAAAACCACCTAGTTAAAATCCACTAACCTCATGAGGTGTTTCAGCTGGTTAGTAAATTATCCCAAAAATCTTACTAGCTGGATTTTTTTCAGTTGGATAGTGCTGATTTTTCATGCCCCAAACGGCCCCTTAGTTTTCTGCACTGGAAAGCCAAAATGAAGTAAATTAACTAAGTCCACTTAGGTTTTCTGATTCAGAGAAGTAACATAAGACAGAGGGAGTAGAAGAAATTAATGTACTAGGTTAGAATCTATGTGATAACATAGTACATAGATATTTTTAATGCAGTTTGGTCAGGGTGGCCGATCAGGATAGACTAGCTTTGTAGCATTCAGCGGTACCTGGTTATTGGACTTTTTCTTTGAGCATAGATAACACTAAAAAAACCCGGCTGTTGGTGGGGGATGGCTAAGGCGTGTTTCCGACGGCAAGTCTTTAGTATGAACCCCCACTCTATTGGCTACCCACTTGGGATTATACAATGATTTATGGGTATGTATAATCGTCGGCCTTGTACTTGGCCTAGAGGATTGTCAGCGGTGCTCCAAGAGCTCAGTTCCCTTCTGTCGGATTTCGGACAGCCCTGTTTTTTTTAAAGGAAATATTAACCAAAACCTTTTATTATGAATTTTTTATTGGTCTATGGGCCATATAATAGTACTCTTCCGTCCTATATTAAGTGTCCAATCCGGTTTTAATGAACTCTTTGGAAAAAAATATTGGAACATTCTGGATTAGTTATAACTTCGTGCAAAAATATAATGCTTGTAGTGTGCTTTTCCGTAGAAACATTTGTCTTGCTTTACTTCCAAAGGGAGTGTTGTATTGAAGGTTATAAAAGTCTTCATTCGAAACCAGCCGAAGCATTAACGTGGCTAAAGTTAAGAAGTCAGCAAGGTCCAAAAACCTAGTTTTATATAGAATAACAAACCCAAGTGATGATTGCTGGACATACTCAATGGTAATTGTCATGAGTTCATTTTGGTTTTCTAATGAGGACAAATATTTTTGGACAGAGGAAGTATGTTTTTACATACTATATGATGAATAAATTCAGCAATATATCCCACCTAGCTAATCTACAGGAATTTTTCTTATGCTCCCTCATTTTCATATTGATAGTTCTATTTGGTTTTCAAAAGTGATTTAAAATAAGTTCATTTTGAGAAACTAAATAGGACTATTAACAATGCATGGAGTATTTTTATCTGTTTTATATATAAATATATATATATATATATATATATATATATATATATATATATATATATATATGTAATGCTTGTTCCTACGTTATTTCTTTCCTCAAAAAAGAAAATCCAGAAAATGTTGACACTACTGGTATATGTTGGATTTCTTTCGTATGCTTCTGCTTGCTCTTCTGTTTTACATCCGAGAATTGAACACCCATATTGCTCTTCTGAATTCAGATGCATCTCTTTCCTAACATGAGAGAGAAGTACCTGCAAGACATGCAGAAGCTGAAAATAAAACAAGGTGAGAAACTACAATAGAATCAAATATTATTCTGTTATTGAGTGATTATTCCTTCACACAATCTTGAAAGAGATATCCCAAATGAGCTAGAGAATGGCAGGGCAATTCTCCTTTGGCAGAATCACTAGGCTATGCCAGGCCTTCCAGCCAAAGGAGAACTGCACTGTCATTCCACAACTCCACAGCTTTTCTTGGCAACTGAGGCTTATCTTCTGCCATGCACAGTTGCTTCTCTTATACTGTGCTCATTCCTAGTTCTAACCTGAGTGTGCCTGGAAAAGGTCATTTTGCTGAGAAAAGCAATATGGTATATGCCATGGTACAATTCCTGTAGAGATTGGTCCCCAATATCTCATGTCCTTTCACCTTTAGGACCTCTCTACTGCCCTTTCATTTTCATGTCACCTTTTCATATAGCACTTACCTTCTTTTTTTTGTTGATAGTCATTTGCCTAACTCTTTATTATTTATACATCATTTTCCTAACTCATATATATGAAGGTTAATGTTGTACTCAGTTGTAATTAGTCTAGGAAGATGAAGAGTCAATCTAGGAATATGAAGAGTCAATCTAGGAATATGAAGAATCAGGAATATGAAGAGTCAATCTAGGAATATGAAGAGTCAGTCTAGGAATATGAAAAGTCACATCTTGTAATCAGTCTTGGAAGACGCGCCTCTCCTTCTTTATAAGGAGGACGTCCTCCTCCTTCTGGGTATGCAATATTAAGAATTATTCCTTCCCTCTCAAATCTCTCTTCTCCTCTTGCGGATTCCAGTACTTGTGATCCTTACGGGTCACAACACTGGTATCAGAGCGATCGACTCCTGGCTTCCGACGCTATGGCTCGGAAGAAGGTTGTGGACAATCCAGAAGGTCCATCGTTCCAATCTGACGAGGAGGCGCCCACTTGCCAGGCCTCACCAGTTGCAGTCATGGACCCGGCCTTCCTCAAGACCATGACAGACATGATGGCAATGATGCAATCCATGCAGATCTCACAGCAGGCTATGTTGGAGCGGTTATCAGCGCCGCCACCCCCGCCCACATCTGGGCTGGAGCATCAACAGACCACCGGCCTGCAAGGATCTTCCTCCACTGCGGCTCAAGGGCCTCCTCTGCAGACCCCGTCGTTCTCTGGTTACTCGTCCCCTCCACCGCATGGGTTCTCTCAACAAGAACCTAGGCCGCTGGGCCAGGCCGCTGGTGCAGCACAGGGCTCTCCCTTGTCCCACAACCCCACCGCCGGTGCTGCGCAGGGATCTCCAGACCCCCAAGGCCATGCCTTTCAGTCTTCAACTATGTTTGGCTCCTTTGACCCGACTAATATCTTGCCACCAGGGGCAGCTGGCACTCATCTGTGTGCCTTTCCTCATCATACTGGCCGACCACATCAGCAGTCGCAGGGAGATGTGCCAGCCTATGGGCCATTCATTGGGGGACCAACTCTTACTGGCTTCTCCAACTTTCCGCCAGGTATGTCTCAGGCCCCGTCTCAGGATCCATTCAGACGGGCCTCGGCTGAGCCTCGATTGGCCCGACTTCAATTTCCTAAGTATGGTGGGGAAGATAGCCCTATTGATTGGATATATCAGGCAAATAAATTCTTTGAGTATCATGGCACTCAGTCGGAAGCTGATAAATTGCGCATCGCGGCCTTCCATCTGTCTGGCGATGCCTTAGTCTGGTTCCAATATTTTGAGAGGGATATGCTTCATCCGACATGGGCTGATTTTGTGAATGAGTTATGCGTACAATTCGGGCCAAACAATTATGCTGATTTTAATGAGTTGCTAGCATCTCTCCGTCAAACATCATCGGTGCGCGCTTACCATCAGGAATTTATGCGCATAGCTAATCGGCTACCTAATTGGGACCAGGCGGCATTAGTGGGGGCCTTCATGCATGGCTTGCGGGCTGACATTGCTGATGAAATCCGGCAGTTTCGGCCTAAATCTATGAAAGATATCATTGGGCATGCTCGAGTTGCGGAAGAACGGTTGAACCAGCAACGGCGTGTGGTTCGACCCCCCTTCGGGTCTTCTCCTGGATTACCGGCCCCGAGGCCAGTTCCTCCTATTGGGGCCGCCACCAGCTCTAGGCCTAGACCACCAGCAGGAGCCACCCTGCCTTCCCCTATTCGCAGGTTATCCCAGGCCCAGATGGACGAAAAAAGGGCCAAAGGCCTCTGCTTCAACTGTGATGAGAGGTACGTTCCCGGACATCGCTGTCGCACGCCCCCTACCGCTTTCATCTTGGAGGAGTCCTGTCCTGAGGGGGACGATTTTATTGATCAACCGGTCGAGGACGCTTATGTCGATTCGACGGCTGAGATCTCATTTCATGCTTTCTCGGGAACATACACGCCTCACACTATGCGCGTACAAGGTCAGTTAAAGCGCCAGCCAGTTGCTATTTTGATCGATAGTGGGAGTACCCACAATTTTATTAATGATAGGGTGGCGCAGCGCATGGGATGTCATATTGCTCAGGCATGTGCTTTTGACGTTCTTATTGGTGACGGCACACACATGCGCAGCAAGGGCCTATGCCCCCGCGTATCCTTGCATATTCAAGGGTATGACTTCGTGGTGGATCTCCATCTTCTACCCACAAAAGGAGCTGATATTGTATTGGGGGTCCAATGGCTCCAAGAGCTTGGGGACGTGGTCTGGAATTTTAAAGATTTAGTCATGTCCTTTGGGGTGGCTGATCAGCAGGTTCGTTTACAAGGGTCCATTCCCGGTACTCTCCAGTCGGCCCAGGCTGTGGGGTCTTTCTTTCGGCACTCGGCCAATGGGTTTTTGTTGCAACTTATGTCTATATCTGACTCGACCCTGCCAACCCTTCCGGCCGACTTGACTGCTCTCTTGACCGACTATGGGTCCCTCTTTGGAGAGCCAACCGGACTACGTCCTACGCGTGGGCACGACCATCAGATTCCCATACTCCCAGGGTCGAGCCCAGCTAATGTGCGGCCCTACCGTTACCCCTATGTGCAAAAGGCTGAGATCGAGCGTTTGGTGGCTGACATGCTGGCAACCGGTATTATTCGTCCCAGCTCCAGCTCGTATTCTTCTCCCGTTTTGTTGGTTCGGAAGAAGGATGGGACATGGCGGTTATGCGTCAATTATCGTGCTTTAAATGCTATTACATTGAAAGACAAGTATCCTATTCCCGTTATTGAGGAGCTTCTCGACAAGTTATCAGGTGCGAAATATTTCTCTAAACTTGATTTACGTTCCGGCTATCATCAGATACGGATGTACCCAGCGGATATTCATAAGACTGCTTTTCGTACACATGACGGTCATTATGAGTTTCTTGTGATGCCCTTCGGGTTGACTAATGCGCCAGCCACCTTCCAAAGTCTAATGAACGATATTTTTCGGCCTTTCTTGCGCAAGTTCATATTAGTCTTCTTCGATGACATATTAATCTACAGCGCTACCTGGGAAGATCACATTGGCCATCTGCAGACCGTCTTTGATCTCTTGGTCGGGCACTCTCTCTTGTTGAAACGGTCCAAATGTTCTTTTGGCCAACCTCAGATTGATTATTTGGGCCATATTATTGCGGAACATGGAGTCTCTACAGATCCGGCCAAAGTGGCCGCTATGCTCGATTGGCCCACACCTACATCACCGAAGGCCTTACGAGGTTTTCTTGGGCTGACGGGCTATTACAGGCGCTTCATTGCCCATTATGGTACTCTGGCCGCCCCTCTTACTGCCTTGTTAAAGACCGGCGCCTTCGTTTGGAGTACTGACGCCCAAGAAGCCTTCGACTCTCTAAAGCAGGCTATGTCATCCGCCCCAGTCTTAGCCTTGCCGGATTTCTCTCAGCCGTTTGTGGTGGAAACTGATGCTTCCGATAGTGGGTTGGGCGCTGTCCTTCTGCAGGATGACCGGCCCATTGCTTTCTTTAGTAAGGCTTTATCGGGGCGCTCTCTCCGGTTATCGGCCTACGAAAGGGAAATGCTCGCTATTGTGCACGCCGTGACGAAATGGCGCCCCTATCTATTGGGCCGGCATTTCACTATTCGGACAGACCACCAGCCCCTAAAATATTTTCATGACCAGCGGATCTCCACTCCAGCCCAGCAACGTTGGGTCACGAAGCTCATGGGCTACGATTATGATCTGGTTTATAAACGGGGGTCCGAGAATACCGTGGCCGACGCTCTCTCTCAACGCAACGCGGAGGTGTCTTTATTGGGCCTCTCTGTCCCTACCTTTCCCTTCATGACTGACTTGTTGCAGACTTACCAGGACGTACCTGAGGCCACGGACATCTTACAGCGACTCCAGGCTGACCCGACCTGCTTACCTTCTTTTGTGTTGCAGGATAGTTATATCTTCTGGAAGCAGCGCCTATGGGTTCCCCCGAGTCCGATACTACGGCGGAATATTATTTCCTTCTTTCATGACACCCCTAGTGCTGGTCATGAAGGGTCCTTCCGCACCTACAAGCGTGTGAGTCAGAATTTTCTTTGGCGGGGAATAAAAAAAGAAGTCCATTCTTATGTGGCTGCTTGTGATGTCTGTCAGCGCGCGAAGGCCTCCACTACTACTCCTGCGGGCCTTCTGCAACCCCTCCCTATTCCTGATCGCGTATGGGAGGATGTCTCCATGGATTTTATTGAGGCTCTACCTGTGGTCCAAGGTAAATCAGTTATTCTTGTAGTAGTGGATCGTCTCTCTAAATATGCTCATTTTTGCGCCCTTGGTCACCCCTATACGGCGAAGGCTGTTGCTGAAATTTATGTGCGCGAAGTGGCCAAGTTGCGCAGCATGCCTCGGACGATTGTGTCCGATAGGGATAAAATATTTATTTCTCTTTTCTGGAGGGAGTTCTTTGCATTACAGGATACTAAATTGCACATGAGTACCGCCTATCATCCCCAAAGTGATGGCCAAACGGAGGTGGTCAATCGTTGTTTGGAATAGTACCTGCGCTGTTTTGTTGGTGAAGAACCTCGTCGTTGGCTCCAACTTCTTCCCTGGGCTGAATGGTCCTATAATACTGCTTATCACACCTCTACAGGCTTCACCCCCTTCGAAGTGGTTTATGGCCGGCCTCCACCTACGGTGCTCCGTTATTTACCTTTCAGCTCTTCGGTGGGTGAGGTAGACTATGCCCTTCAGACGCGCGATGAGGTCTTGCGTCAACTAAAGGCTAACCTAGCGACTGCTCAGAATCGGATGAAGCAGGTGTATGACCGCTCTCATATGGATAGGGAGTATGCTGTTGGGGATTTGGTTTATGTTAACCTCTTGCCTCATCGACAGCATTCCTTGGCGGCTGTTGCTTCTACTAAATTGGCACACCGGTTCCATGGGCCTTATCCGATATTGGAGCGTATTGGGCCGGTTGCTTATCGTTTGCAGTTGCCACCCACTTCACAGGTTCATCCGGTTTTTCATGTGTCTCGTCTACGGCGCTTTGTGGGGGATCCTTCTCGCCTTACTAGTGGGGTGCCTACACCGTTGCTCTTGCCGGAGGATCCTCCTGCCTTTCCTGCGTTTATTTTAGATCGCCGCCGGGTTCGTCGTTTTGGACGCTTGGTGAATGAGGTGCTAGTTGCATGGCAAGATCATTCTTTGGACGATGCCACTTGGGAATTAGAAGATGATTTCTTTACTCAATTTCCTACATTCTCGCCTTGAGGACAAGGCTGCAGCGGAGCGTGGTGGAATGTTGTACTCAGTTGTAATTAGTCTAGGAAGATGAAGAGTCAATCTAGGAATATGAAGAGTCAATCTAGGAATATGAAGAGTCAATCTAGGAATATGAAGAATCAGGAATATGAAGAGTCAATCTAGGAATATGAAGAGTCAGTCTAGGAATATGAAAAGTCACATCTTGTAATCAGTCTTGGAAGACGCGCCTCTCCTTCTTTATAAGGAGGACGTCCTCCTCCTTCTGGGTATGCAATATTAAGAATTATTCCTTCCCTTTCAAATCTCTCTTCTCCTCTTGCGGATTCCAGTACTTGTGATCCTTACGGGTCACAACAGTTAACACCACTATAAGCGGTAGGAATAGTAAACTTATACTGAAGTCGTAGAAGTTATACTATAGTGGAATTGGAAGAAAACTTGTGTGACACATTACTAACAAAATTTTAGTGGTCGGTTTATAAGCCACAGAAACCTTTCACCTCCTTGGAGGTGTCTATGTTTAGATATTATGAGCTTTGATATCAGTAATAGGTAGAACAACTAAAAGAATTCCCCAATTCGTCCGTGAAAACATAATATGCATGGCCAATAAAAAAACTTTCTGTATCTCCAAACAGAAAAAGAAAAAAGATATTATACGTAAATACTGTCCCAAACTCATAAAACTTGTGGCCAATATAATTTTGAAAGAGATAGGTTGACATTGTCAGCACAGGATGAATATTAATATTTTTTCAACAAATTAATGTGTCAATAAGATCACATTTGAATCTTCAAGTACGGAGACAAGTTTCCACATAAACGAATCTCTCCATTTCATCCATTCAAAGACCACCACAATGGTGGAGGCCATACATCAGTGATAAGAATGTGGAAATATTGGACGAACATTCCTCGAATGTTCCCTTCGGTTGGTCTTTATCTTAATTTATTTCTTTTCTCAGCATCTTTTCTCGGAGAATATCTTCTACAAGGAAGGAATTCGACATCCTAGAAGACCCACATTTCCTTGAATCCCTAACCTGGTCTGAATAAGTCTTCTTCCACATTCATATAGATTCCCAGATTTTATTCTTATTTTGTTAACAATTGGTGGAGCTTATTCATTAACTGAGCCATTAACCACTAATTGTATGGTTAAATGGTTAATTACTGCCCGTTTTATCACTTGTCAATTGATAAAGATCAGAATGTATTATTAGCATCTTAATTCTGTGTTGATCCTCATCTTCCTCTTTGTTTTTACACAAATTAGACTCCCTTGCAACCAAAATTAGCCAAAATGCTTTAAAAGGATCATAGAAACATGTCATACATGATTACAAATTAAGTAAATATTTGGCGTCACACAAAAGTTAAAATAAGTTATGAAAAAACATGCATTTCTTAATGTGAGAAACTAGCTTACGAGAGATTTAAATAAAAAATTCTTTAGAAGGGACCATAGCAATTTTTTTAAAAAGGCTCATACATTATTACGAGGTAAAGAGCGGGAATCAAACAACTTTTGAAGTAATCATATTGTCTAGTAAACTAAATTCTAGTTCGTGTGGTTAATCAAAATGTAGTACTTGTAAACTAAAATTTAACTAAGCAATAACCGATTGAAAACAAAAGTCCTTTCTTGCTGGAATCTATTGCATGCCTTCGAACCTACATCAAAGTGGATGACACAAAATTTTACTCAGCTCTCTCCTGTAATGGTTAATTAAATGGTTCTGGAAATCAGCCTTTCACAACTGTTCCACTTAAGAAAAGGTCGGATAAAATTATTTGCTTTGTAAATAAATGGACAATTTCAGCTAATCTATTTAATTTTTTTAATCATATAGATTGGTCAACAGTTGCCACTGGCAGCTCTAGTTCACCATTGGTGCTAAGGCCGATCTACATTTTACAACTAGTTTAAGTGAAACTCAAATGCATGACCCTGATCACCAAAAATCAGAACACAAACTTAAGATACAATAAATCCTAACTGTAAAAACCTCACATGCATGGTTTGAAAAAGATCCCTTTATGTTCGCATCCATGACCCTCATCTTGGTATTGGTGGAAGCAATACGTTTGTGAGTGTCGCAGATGAGGCTATTAAGGATTAAAAATCACTAGTGACTTTCATAGCATAACTCTACAACTATGACTGGAAACAAACCTTTCTTCATATTAATAAGGGCCTCAGAGTCCTTGTCTCCATTCCCTTGCGCACATACAAGGCCCAAACAGCATATAAATCAGAATATATTTCAGGGGGGAAGGGGGCAACGGAATGGGGGCAAGACCTCTGCTTGCTGAGGCCTGCTCAATCCCATACATGACCACTGTCTCAAAGAACTTAATTTACTCGTCACATAGAACAAATGATTGGTACAATGTTCATCGTCTCTAACAATGAACATATATAGATCTAGCTAGCAAAGACCATGTTCAACTGAATATCGGCCTATAGTCCTTCCTTGTTCCTTCTCTTCAGCTAACACTAGTCAAACTTGCACGGGTCAAAAGAACGTCCTAATAGGACACAAATTAGATTACTATCAATTATTAATGAAGTATTCTTTATAATATGGTAGTCTAGTTTAAATGGAAGTCTTAGTTACTTATTTATTAGGATTAAGATTACTAATGAAGAGGATGGCTAATAAAGGGTATCTTGTGGAACTCACTTGATATTGCCCGTGCCAATCCTTTTGCTTTTAGTATAGTATATATAAATAAACATCTTTCCCTCAAGCTACACTCACCAACATCTTCAACTTAACGTTTGTTGCAGGGAATCTTTTAAATGGCATCTATATATGTACGAGGAACACGGCTTCAATTTGGTGGTGGTGAGAAACTGGACCACAGGTCCAAGGGCAGAATACCACCCTCAAATCAAGCACATGTCAAAGCAAGATCATATGGACGTGTAGAAGCTTCACTCAGTCAGGATATACTCGAGCATGATGCTGCCTAGTTTGATCTATGCTGCCATATATATAGGCACTGTTGGAGCTCCATTTCCTGTAAGTAGAACATCAGTTATACATGCACACTTGCATTACTGGGTACCTTCTCCTTTGGCATCGGCGAGTCTAGGCAGAGTTTAATTTGCCATTCGACGTGCTGGTGCCAAAGGAGATTTGCCCATCAATGTACTTGCGCTCTTCACCTTTTAACACTTCACTTATGGTATCAGTCCAAGCTTCAGTTTCCAGACGTATGAATCAAGAGTTTTGTTTTCTGTCTCTAGAATTCTTTCTTATATTCTCTTATGGTTAATGTCGGGTTGTTGAAACGTTCTCTTTTATGTTTAGTGGCAAATGACAAATTCTAACTAGCTCTTGTGATTGCAGTGTTGGTACTTGATACTTTGGTTCCTGCAGGGACAACAGTCCATGCACAATGTCATGTGTGGTGTTAGGATGACTTAGAAAAGTATACAACTGATGTACACAACATGCTTCCATTTTCCCTTTCTCTTAAAATTGTAATAGATGCTCTTTGTAAGCATTTTTTATTGATTCTGCGTAACATTCTTATAATTTGCGAGTGGTATGACAAGTCTCCTGTACATCAGCTTCATAGGCTGTAGCCAGATCCTAATCAAAGCTTATAAATTTGGTTGTGGCTGAAAATTTTCACAAGAAAGTTTGGTTCTGTACAATATTGAGGGATTTTTGGGAGTGGATGTTTGGGATTTTTCACGATCCAAATGGCCCCTGAATGTGGATGAATTTGAGTCTTCAGAAAATGCACTAACCAACTGGATTTTTTCAAGTGGGTAGAGCTGATTTTTCACGCCCCAAACGGCCCCTTAATCATATGCTTCTTCTGTACTATATTGTAGCTCCATTTGGTAGAAAAATTCATCGAATTCGCTCAATTCAAATGGCTTGGTACTTAAAACAGTTTACACAATTTAAATTTCCGTTCTTTTAGCTGTGGGTACCATTAATCAATAAAAATACACCCTCAAGGCACTTTTAATAGATACAGTTTATTTTCAAATATTAGTTCATTTAAAAATCATTTGTATCTATTGAAACTGCTCAGAGGGAGTAACTATTTTTTCCAAATAGAGCTGCTATACATATGGGATGGAGGGAGTATAAAAAGAAAATATTTAGTATCTTTTAATTCAAACCAACATGCAAACCGATGGAAACTTAAAAGACCGCTGATAACAAGGGAGAATCCATACGTCAAAATGTAAGTGTTCTCTTTTGCATCCAAACATGAAATTATGAAATTTAAGAATTTTAAATCTAGACTCGAATTAATTCAAAGTAAAAATCTAGAACCGTTTTTTTATGAAGATCATTTCATTTCAAACAAATCTAAAAATATAGGACATCTCAGACTATATAAACATTCAATCATGCTTAATTGTCAATTCAATACAGGACGGTAAATCCTTGCTCAAAGTCACCACAAAGGAAATGAATTCGGCATGTCTAGTCATGGCCGACTGAAAAAAATTATGGGCTTAAGGCTAACTTTATTACATTTTTATATATGTATAATAACAACAAGATTAATTAATTATTAATTTATTAAAACTCTATTTTTCTACCTTTAGATATGCAAAGTTAGTAATTAAGTTTTTATATTTAAGTTTTGTTAAAATATCCCTTTCAATAAATGAATTCAATAAATAAATAGGTAATCTATTTAGTCTTTCTTGTGACACAGTCAATAGTATATTTACTTATCTTTAAGCACTTCTTTTAGCAGAAGCTACAACTATGGGGATTAATATCAAGTTCTAGATTTCTGACATTTATAAATTCATTAATAAAACCGTTTTTGGAGGTGTCAAATATTAAAGTATATTTTGGGAAATACTTTGTGCTAGCAGCGTGCCAGTGGTTGTAAGCATTTCAGTTATTTTCAAGAAGATATTCTGCATAAGTTTTTTAATAAAAAATTAGCTTAAAAGAAATTAAGAAAGTGCTCAATGAGAATATTTAGGACAAATAACAAAGAAAAACCTATTTTACCAACCTTTATTTTGAGACTCGATTTTGGACATGAAAAAATATACTCTAAGAAACAAATTAATTTGACTAAAGTATCCTTTATAATATAATGAACTAACACTAAAGACATAACCAAATTAAGAATAAATATACTCTAACATCATCTAGTTTTAAAATTTGATCTAGTATAATGTCTGTGCTCTCTTACATAATTAGTCTTAAGTTCTAGAACTTTCTAATAGTTGTAAGTTACAAAAATGACCTATTCTGTAGGTATCATCTAGCTTTAAGATTCATATAAAAAATATTCTGTAATTTTTATTGGAGTTATTAGTACATCCACACATCACAAGGCAAAACTTATTTGTTCTTGATGATCTCCTTCTGTAGTACAATCAAGTATAACTTGAAAAAAAAATTGGCTTCTTTTTTATAACTTTTTAAATTTTTACTTCAAATGCATAGAGTTCATATATCTAAGAAAAAAATTATATATTTTCACTTATTGGACCTCTTTTAAATGATAAATACCTTGCCTTTATAGCAATATTTTCTCATTGCCCTGAATCTTAATTACAATAATGGGTGTGTTAGGAAAATGCTTGAATGAATAGAAATATTTATTGCAATGAGTGGTTCATTTTCACTTTCTATGCAAGGAGAAAACCAGTTATTGCACGCCTGACATCAGCTCAATATAAGCACCTCTTGACCCATCTTCTTGTATCCTCAAAACCGGCTCGAAAACCCACAAATCAGAATCAGAATAATAAGTTTAAACGAATCCAAAATTTCTTCCTCACGCGAAAAATCACCATAATCACTATCATAAAGTGAAGGACCAACATAATCACATCGAAGCCTCTAGTTCAAAGGACGGCAAGCCTCCAGTTTCTCCTCCCAATCCTCCAGATCCCTACCCATCGACACTGAAGCCACCAGATTCGTATGGGATGTTGCCTCCCCATCAGCGAACTAGACCAGCTCCCCTCTGGTAGGATTAATCAAGCTCGCCAGATTAGCTGGAGAAGGCGGTCCCCCTTGAAAAGCGGCAGCAAACTTTGGGGCCAGCTGCAGCCCTGTCACGATTGGCAGCAAATTTTGATGAGCGGGAGGGAGAACGTCACCATTTTAGCACCAGTGTTTGTGCATTGCTGCGTCAATGGAGAAGACGCGCTGGGCAGATTGGCTCTTCTTAGCCAGTTTCTGACCAGGTTGCTGACAAAATTGTTTTTGACGATCTCGTAATCCTCGGTTAGGTCGAGACACCCGGCCGTTCTGTCGAAGTATGAGTAGGATGAGGTCGAACCAGGGGCATTATCACAGATGTCGTCTTCAAATCTCAACTCTACCGGCAAGGCACATTCATCGGTAGGATCTCCGACATTATTCGCCTCCACAAACAGCTCAGTAAGTACAGGGGTTCTCTAAGACATTGATATAGGTTGGTCCCATATGTATTATCATGATTAGAGGAGTCTGTCCTCCTATACGGGGTGTGTGCACTAGGCTCCCCTGGGCTCGATGTGGGCCCACCTAAATAAAAAAATAGCTTTATTTATAACCGTTAGATTGAATCATAATTAGATTAAGATTTACCATATAAAGAAAGAGTAAATAGGGAAGTTACTAATTCCTAATTGGAGAAGGACGTGGAGAGAGATTATGGGAGAGAACCTAATTTGAGTAACTGATTTGCATTAAAAAGGGAAGGAGGGGACGCCCTCCCTCACCCCACGATTTGCACTCTTGGCTTTAGAGCTCTCTCTCACTCCTTCAACGTCTCTCTCTTCTCCTTGGTGGATTCCACCTCTATGGCAATTTTGCATTTGTGATTCATCTTAGAGATTGGATCAAAGCAAAGTATTGGTAGGCATACAAGAAAGGTGATATTGCTATCTCGTGGAGAATAGCAAGTCGTAGATCAACACACGAACGGTGAAAAGGTGATCTCAGACATACTCTTATTTCTCTACGAAGAACTGTATAATCTTTCGCACAAATGCCGCAAGTTAGTAGTACACGTTCTTGTATTTAATATATTTGTGCATGATATAAAGTTTCGTTCTTTTATATTGTTTATTTGCTTGTACTCGTTTGTTGTTATTATATGTGAGTGCAAGGAATTCCATATCGAATCAATTTTTGGAGGATTCAACACTAAATAGACGATTCAAAATCGCTTCCGCTATGGCACGATTACCCTTCAGTGATATCGGAGCCTTAATTCTGTTGTGGTGTTAGAGTTCCCAAAGATCTTATTGATCTCTGTGTAGAATTCAGAGCAATCGAAATAAAATTCGCAATTTTCTATTTGGCGATCGATCGGCATTCCAGACGCGATCGATTGCCAAAGGTTTAAAACGAAGAAGACAATTGGTAACGATCGATCGTAGTTACTAGAAGTTTCGTTTGAAAGAGATAAACGATCAACCAGTGTAACACCCGCAAAGTTGGTATGTCTTTTGAAACTGAGATAAGACCTTTTGATGTTTGATTTTTGTTATGTTTTGCCTCATGTTAATGATGGTGAAAAGAGTTTTCCAACACCATCGACTATGAGTGACTTGGACTTCGGAGCAAAAAGATATGAGATTTTAAAATTTATTTTCTCGTGGTGATGATCAATCACTGTGGCAACGATCGATCGTTCTCTCGGGTTGGTGTTGTGCGTTTGCGACGATCGATCATCTGCATCGCAGTAGCTTGCGAAAAGCAGGCGACGATCGATCGTTGTGTATAGAGCACTTGCAGTTTTTGCGAGTTTTTGGTTATGATTTTTATGGGAAAGATATCATATCTTAACTAGGCTTAGATTGCACATTCTTAAGTAGATCTTGAAGCATTCTTATTGGAGGAAAGAGTCTATGATATGGAAGGATTTGGTTTAAGGGGAGATTCTCCCAAACTCTATATAAACCCATAAGAGGTTAGCTTGTGCTATTGAAACCCTAGCTTTAGAACGTCCAGAGCTTTGTTTTCCACCTTCCCACGTTCACCCTTCTCCTAAAAAGCTTCTTCTTTGTGAGAGTTTCGCAAGAGTTTGGAATGGGAGCTTTGGTGTGAAGCGGAGGAGACGAACGTGTAAAAGGCGAAATTTTCGGTGAATTAAGTGTAGGATGATTTTTTCCCTTATCTTTTCATTCATTCTTATGATAATTGGAGTGTTTTTAATCAGTATCATGATAGATTGCTTTGATTCATATGAGATTGTTGAATTATGACTCGATTTTCTATTTCATATTGCAATGTGATCGTGTATGCTTTCATGCTAAGTGTCTAGATGGGATTCATACCCAAAGTTAGTTGCTTTATTCATCATACAGAGACCAGAAGTTCTAATCTTGCTTTGTTGACCTTGATCACGTTGATTCTTGTGTCATAATGGTTGTGTTGTATTAATAGTCCTACTTATTAAGCATTAATACCTAAGACCGTGATAGTCATTAAGAAACATGATAAAAGGGTATACTTTGGTAATTCCAGATAATCTTAGGGTCTGTAATTGATCTAGAAGGGGAGTAATGATGTCTGTTAATAGTATATTACCATCCATAAATTGTTAGTTGGTGAGATAATCGAGTTTAATTAAGAATTTTAATCTCGGCCATAACTATTTCTGTGTCGACAGTCAGTATGAAATAATTCATAACTAATTCAAATTAAATCGAAAAAATATAAAATCAGTGGGGTTAGAAACTAGATTCATAAGCGTATTATCATTAAAACTTTTAGAGAATAAGTCTTACTTCACAGAGTCCAGGAGCCATCGGAATAAGACTGATGTGCAGAAGGCAGTGAGTTGAATTTGAGAGAAAATACTAGTACCTAAAAAAAGCTATATAATATGATGTAAAATGATTAACGTGTCAGTATTATTCTTTGGACTATGTACTTATGGAATATCACAGCAAGGTTGGGTTGGAGGTAAGCCAATTAGGCGGAATGATCCTGTGGTTAAGGGAACCATAACTATTTATTTCTTTAGATAGAACGTTCCGTGTTGGTTTAAAGTTCCACTTGGAATTCAAATCATCTAGGATTCATTTGCATCCTTGTCTCTGATATACATATGATAGATCCTAATATTTATGGGGAATTCCTATCTAGGGTTGAGCATGAAAGTATGCATTGATTGTATTTATACTCTTATGGTGAGTTGTCAATATCCAATGTGTTTGAAAATTCCTTGTTATTCCAAAGAGGAAGTAGTAAGCCTTTGAGAAGCTTTGTTGTTCTATCCTACTCCAGAAAGTGAGTTATGTGTTGTTCAAAGACCTGGATGTTCTGTTCGTACTCCTTGAGTGAGTCCATATTCTCATAAAGTTGAGACCTTTGTCATTGATTGAATCATTGTCCGTTTGACATTGACTATTTCTCCACTAATTGTTCGGTGGAATCATAGTATGCACACGAGCCATTGGTAGGTCTAGTGTGACATCCGATATTTATGGAAACTGATGTAAATTTTAATATGATACTCGCAAGCGCACGAATCTATAGCAGAATAGTGGCTACGAGGTCGATCCCTCAGAGACTTAGTAAGATATTCAACCTAATTCTAGAGTACGTAACAAGTAGTAATGAAATGTAAAGTTCTAATTTTTATTTTCTTTTTAAGCAATCAATTGTTCAACTAAAAACACAGAAATTAACTAAACAAAAGATAAAATAATAAAGAAAAATCCTGTGTTCTGCTTTCAGTCTGTCTGTAATCCCGTCCTGCTTTGCTCTTTCCTCCACCTTCAGCAACAGTCTCTCAACTGCACGCCTCAACCGTTCTACTCTTTCTCTCGAACAGAGTAGACAGTCCCCAATTCTAGCCAAAGCAAAGCTTCTTTCCCAAAACCTCCGCTATGCTACCCCTCTCTCGAGCAAGTAACACTTTTACTTCTCTCTCTCGAGCAAAAGTAACTTCTTTGGTCAGATCCACCAACCCACAACTCCTCAGCACAACCGACACTCCAACACAGAACTGCCTTCCACTCTCCCGTCTCTGCCTCTCGACAGATCCAGACTCCTCCAATCCACCACCAGAACAGCACCCCCTTCACAGCACGGCCTCTCCAGTCTCCCTTTTCCTCCGTTCTTCTATCACGGCCAAACAACTCCAGCACAGAGCACAGCCGCCACCAAAACCTTTCACACAGCAGAATCGCCCCCCCTTCAGCACGAAGCCGCCTCCTCCTTCAATCCGCCAGAAAACTCTCCCTTCGCTCAACAACCACCATCAGAACAGAGCCGCTCTCCTGCCACAGACGACACCTCCCAACGACCCAGTCTCCTCCTCTGCTCTCAACAGAAAATCCGCCACCACCTTCGAACAAAAACAGAGCCCCCCCGGTGCTCGAACAGACAGAAAAACGAGCCCTTTATATGTCTCTGAGTCGATTTTTTTTTCTTTTCAAGTCACACCTTCCCTTTCTGGTTCATAGCTGCAATTTAAGTTTCTCCAACTTCTCGATTCGGCTCTGTTGCACGTAATTTTCCAAATCAAAACCTTCCAAATGTATTTCTTTCCTTGTTCTGTTCACGCCGGAATTCTCCCCATCGCCGGTGCTCCGCCGTCTCAATCTACCGCCACCGTAGCTTCGCCGCCACTGTAGCCTCGCCGCCATGTCTCCGGAGGCAAGACCCACCGCCGGCGGTCACCGGATTCAGCCTCCTTCTGCTCGAACAGAGCCTCGCTGGGAGGCTCTGTTTTTTTTTTCTGTTGTGTTACAGGCGCCCGAGCCATCGGGCTCGGGTCGCTTTCTTCGATTTTCTTTTTTTTTTTTTTCATTTAACCCGACCCAGACCAGAACCGGCCGCCTTCGGTTCTTTTCTATTTTCTTCTTTTCTTTTTTTTTTCTTTTTCTTAATTAAAACCCGTCGTACAAATCTAGTCCATCGGATCTTCGATCTCTTCACATGAGCTGTTTGACGCGCGATCACTTGTAGCGATTTGAATATGGAACATTGAACCCTGCATAAATAAAAATAACTCGTAATTAGACGCATAATAAAACATGAATCTACTAAAACCAATTAACGCGTCTAAATAACTCAATTAAGCGTGTTTATTCATTAAACTCCAAATTATTCACTTAACACTAATAACCATTAATTATCCTTACTTTAACTAAAAATACGACTAACAAATAGGTAGAAAGGCATATAAAAATGTGTATATTTTGTATATATCAGAAACCGGATTCCTCATTGCCCGAAGGGAGGTAAATACGTATTATGATATTACGGAAGGTCTATAATCTCTACTCATTGTGCCGCGAGCAGAAATTGAATCTCTTTGCAATTTAGATGTCTAAAGGTAATATGATTGTTATTCTTTTTCTTACACCGGTGACTTGTTTGGAGTCGTATATGTTATTATTCTTTCTCTATACTTGAGAGTCAGGAACCTTTTGTATTGACTAACCTTTCTTTTCAGGTGTATAGACCTCAGGATTAGTCCAGATGTTGTTGAGATATTTCTTTGTTATCTTTATATCTCTTCATGCTGCTTGATTCATTTTCAATGGGTTTTTACATCCTACTGAGTGTTTCTATGAAATACTCACACATCCTATGTTGCAGGCGTGAAAGAAAGTTGAGATCAAGAGTTGTAGAAGAGGAAAGGCGGTTAGAGATGTCATGAAGAGATCAAGAGTTTATTTATTGCTATGCTTTATTTTGATGCTTATGACTTTGTTGGCTGTCGTGTGCCTTAAACTTATAGGTTTATTTTATTTGACCTTCTTATTGCATTAATGTTGTAATAAGGTTAGTAGATTCATTTTATATTATTTAATGATGTCTATTATTGTATTATATTGGTAATTGGCATAACCGGTTACATATCCTTTCGAGATGATTGTAATTGGTGGTGAAATCGACTGTTTGGTCGCGTGCCCGGGATCTCTACCTCAAATTGTACTTCTCGTGTTGGCTTCTGCACTCCGATTGAGGTGTGGGATTTTGGGGCATGACAGCGTGGTATCGGAGCCCTCAAACCAGTCTAATACAGTACAGACATTGCTAAATTATGAGATTAATTAGTAGAACCTGTTAGAGAATATAATTGACTCATAGATAGAACTTGAAACCCTATTATTTTAGCCACTAATGACGTTTCTTGTATAGATTAATGGCTAGAACAAGAAGAGGACGAGTTTATGAGAATGATAAACAAGAGGCTGCTAAGCAGTAGCTAAAAGATTGGAAGAATAGGAATATAGGTCTGGGAACAAAAGATGAACCCGACCTAATAGACATAGAAGAAGAACCAGAACTTGTAGAGACAACGCAACCAGTGTGGCCGGATAAGGCAATGAAAATTTATTCGTCTTCAAATTGAAAGTTTTTCCTCCTTCGCTCTATGCCATCTTGTCTTCAAACTCCTTGCAAACTTTTTGGAACTTGAAGACACTTTAGCTTTAGAGGCCTCATAGAAAAAGAACTCTTGATCAAGGAATTCCGTATCGGCGATATATCGATATCGGGTCCCACCTGATAAAACGATACGGACAAATATCAATTTTTCAAATTTTTACAATATCGCCGATATATCGGTCTATCGCCATTTAAAAAAAATATGTTTGAAAAAAAAAAAATTAGTGGGGTCCCATTTGTTTCCCATCCTAATATGCATTTTTATGCATATTTTGAAATCTATGCTTTGTCTAAATTAGTATAACTCAGTGTTTTCAAAACTGGATTGGACCGACCGGTCTGACTGCGGAGAACTGGAAATGGCCGAAAAACCGGTTCGGTTCGTCCAGTTCACCCCGGTTCATTAATCCGGCCGGTTTTCTCCCTAACCGCTGAACCAGACTGGACCGGTCCAGGTAATAATTTTTTTTGAATGATAATGCTACATAAAAATTATATTTATTTTATATGTAAGGTGCACACCTCAAACTGGTTCAACTCCGGTTTGACCGCGGTCCAACCAGACCGGCCATCAATCCTGGTCGATGGCCGGTCCGGTTTTGAAAACCTTGGTATAACTCATTTTAGAAGTTAGATTGTGAACATATATGGTAAAAACTAGTTTTCGACCACTGATATTTTTTTACAAATATCTTCGATATTTTGTCTCTTTGGTCGACTGATATTTTATCGATATCCGATATAGAACTCCTTGCTCTTGATTGTTTGATGGCAAAAGGACTCCTTGGTTTGGGCCGACTTTACATCCAAAATAAAAGGATGTGCAATATGGATTTTTTTTCTTAAAAGTAAAATTCATTCCACTAAACAGCACCCACTATGGCTAATTTGATACATCAAAATAAATGGGACCCTCCGCAAAAAACGGGAAGTAACCATACCAAAACTTGTTAACCATAGATAAAGCATGCCGGGCCAGTGAGTGGGCCACTCCATTGGTAGATCAACGGATATGGCTAAATTCAAAAGAAGGACAAGATTGGAGGGGTCGATAACGGTTGATCCAAGCTTCAATAAATTCGAGGTTGGGTCTTGTAACCTTTCAATAGTCTGGACACAGTCTCGTTCACAGATAAGCCCGGGAACCATGAGCTGGTGAGAGAGCTTGATCCCTCTGCATAGAGCGATGGTTTCAATGGTGTCTGCTTCCAATGTCCTCCTAACGAGTTGGCTGGAACAGGCAATCACAATGCCTTATTAGGGGCCGTTTGGGGCGTGATTAAAAGCAAAACATCCAGATGGGATGTTTTACTACACTATAGCATCTGGATATTTTATATATCCAGCTGAAACACCTCATGGATATCAAGAGGTGTTTCAGCTGGATGTAAAAATCCACATGGATGCTACAGTATATATCCAATATCCAGTCTGGATATTTTTGTAATAATCACGCCCCAAACGGCCCCTTAGTCTCCATCATATTCCTAATCCAGAACTTTCGTTGGGAGGAAAATTGCGCCATTAAAATTTAGCTTGTATAATCCCATTGGTTGTGGCTCCCAGCGAGGAATCTCATTGGAAATCTACCTGTAGTTGACAAACTAGTAAATCTCCCTCTGATGCTCTCTCCAAGCGCCTCTGGGATTTTAGATGTGCCTTCATGAACCGTCAATAACCACAGTTAGATGATTCCCCAGTTTGTGACTTTCTCGCCCGACCAGTGGATAATGTTAGGGGCCGTTTGGGGCGTGATTATAAGCAAACATCCACAGTGGATTTTCCACATCCACTGTAGCATCCATATTTTTTCCATATCCAGCGTGAAACACGACCTGAAGTGTTTTAGCTAGATTTGGAAAAAACACGGATGCTACAGTGTAGCTAAACATCCACTATGGATATTTTACTTTTAATCACGCCCCAAACGGCCCCTAGTCATACCTTAACAGTCCTTTTGCGGAAAGTCGGGAGGCCAAACATCGTCCCTCCAGATCTGCCTTGTCGTGAGGCAATCCCACATGTTGTGGATAATTGTTTTCTGCTCCCTGTAGCAAAGTGGGCATTCCCTCCGATCATAATGCCTCTTCTTATGATATTTGCTCTTGTGGGGAGGGTATCCAGGTAGGCACGTCTAAGGAAGAATTTGATCTTTCCCTGGAGGTTAAGCTTCCAAAACCTTGCCCAAGGTCCCCTAGGCTTGCCAGAACCAGTAGTTGCCCCCATAGATTCAACGTCTTCTATTTCTATGGCTAATCTGTAGGCTATTTTGATTGTCAACATTCCGTTTTTAGCAGGGGCCAAGATTAGTTGATCAGGCGGAGATTGGGGATTGAGAAGGATAACAGTTATGTAATGGCCCTAGATCTCCCAATTACAGTATAAATGTTATTTTGGGTTTATTAGGATTATTAAAAAAATTAAAAGACAAAAAAAAAAGAAATGGAATAAGTAAAATAGTCTGTTGTTGGTTAGCTGTCGGTTAACTGACAGCCACCGAGATTTAAAATGAGATTCAAATCAATTTAATTACTTTTATTTTCCATATAAAATGTTATCTTTGTCTAAAGAGGGGTCAGTGAGGGTTTTTATAAGGGCGGAAGCTCTGGATTTAAAAATCCCTTAAAAGAGAAATCAGTGAAATCACCCTGTACGATTCCTTCTTCAACTTTTGTGTTTTTTTTTTTAAATTAAGAACCAATGCAGTACAACCTCTGTGAAGCCCTCGGCATTTGGGTTTATAAAAGCATGTTACAGCTAGCCTTTTAACTTGCACAACATTCTCTTTCAACCTTTTGCTTTTGCTTCTTCTTCCTCTTCTTTTTGTTGCCGGTTTGTCATGGTTCTGTTCTTGATCCTACGTCTGTGAAGGGTCAAGATGACAACTCTAAATGTGAGGTACTCCGACTGCGGGATCTTCCCAAAGGCTGTGAGACGACAACATGATGTTAATTTTCACATTTTGCAATGGTGGAGGGAGGGTTCTTTACCATAGCTTTCTCGGGAGAACTGCTCATGCCATTGGTCAAGTAGTATCCCTCTCCTTCATTTCTCACTCTCTTTCGATTTTTGCGATAATTTTTCGCAGCTAAGCATGGTGTTTCTACAGTGGTCGGGGGGTTTCGTGAAGAGAATCGATTGGTTCGGAGGGCAAGCATTCTGTATGGAGGTGTCAGGATAGCAAACGCCAACCTCCACTGGCGGTTCCTTTCCACGGTTCGTCACTTGTATGTTTTTCACGTTGAGAAGATGACAACAAAATTATTTTTCTCTCTTTCCTTGCAGTTGCCCATAGTTGAACCTAAAGCGTAATCGTGTCATAGCGGATGCGATTTTGAATCGTCCGTTTAGTGTTGAATCCTTCAAAAACTGATTTGATATAGAATTCCTTGCACTCACAAATAATAACAACAAATGAGTACAAGAAAAACTGAGTATAAGCAAATGAACAATATAAAATAACGAAACTTTATATCATGCACAAATATATTAAATACAAGAACGTGTACTACTAACTTGCGGCCTTTGTGCGAAAGATTATACCATTCTTCGTAGAGAAATAAAAGTATGTCCGAGATCACCTTTTCACAACCATTCGTGTGTGGATCTATGACTTGCTATTCTCCACGAGATAGCAATATCACCTTTCTTGTATGCCTCCCAATACTTTGCTTTGATCCAATCTCTAAGATGAATCACAAATGCAAAATTGCCACAGAGGAGGAATCCACCGAAGAGAGAGACGTTGAAGGAGTGAGAGAGAGCTCCAAAGCCAAGAGTTGAAAACTGAGGTCCAGCCCTCTTGAACCGTTCAAGTGTCAGCGCCTTCACGTCGTTATTGCTACTTCCACCGTTTCGTAATTTAGTTACCAAATGTCTGACCATATCAGACATGTTTTGACTGGCTCCCTCTTCCTGCGAAGGGTTAGGGATCGCATTGAGTCGACGTCCGTGAATTCCTGAGTCAACCATTCTCGCGTATCTACAGAAAGGAGATGAATTAGAAATCTTACTCAAAGGTCAATTTTTAATTCACCTCTCATTCCTTTGACTCCTAGCGTCACTCGCATCGATACACACGAAAAAAATAATCACAAAGCAATCAATCAATCAAACAATTCCTTTATTCAATAATGAAAAAGATTCCTACACTGAGACCCTATATACGCCAGGGCTTTATTACAAAAGTTTGCAAACTAAAGCTTTCCTAATATTTTTCTAACTTTCTCTTCAAAGATACTCATCCAGGATTTCTAGAGCTGTCTGAGTTGGAGCTACTCTCAACCATGAATTATTCAAAATCTCCCATCTAGTCATATGAGGCCACCAATACCCCATAGACTTAAACTCCTTATACAGGGCATAGGAGAGTGTTGCGTCTGTCTCAGCCCTTAAGTACACCAGATGCTCTCTCAAATTTGCATCTTTTCTTTATTTTTTAACGTTAAAAATTTGTGTCAAGTAAATATGTGCTGACTTTTTGTTAAAAAAATTATTTTCCTAATTTTTCTCTTGTGCGTGGGGAAACCGGGTGGGATTACAAGGAGGCCGGTGATGGAGGGAACCAGTAAAGGTCGGGAAAGAAGGCCTTCCAACTAGTGAGAGTGATGGGCAATAGCAGTGACTAGTAGGGGCTAAGATCGGGAAGGCTGGGATTGAGCAGGGGAGGCTGTGGTAAGCCCCCTTCCTGCCACCCCTGATAGACTACATGACCTATGCCTCCCCGCCAAATCTCGGCCTCTTTAGCCAATATACAGGAAGTGAGTGGCATAAATAGTAAAAAGGAGGGATATGCGTAGAAGGTTAAAAAAAAAGAGGGGCTTACTCCTATAATTGTGCATCTTAGGGTGATCTCAGCACAATCTTGGTAGATCTATTTGAGGGACTTTTGTACAATTCTTCCTGTCAATAGAGGAAGCTCGGGGTTAGTTGTCCGGAGACAACGGGGACACACATGGATGGGTGTGGTGTTGCAAATCGGAGAGAGAGAGAGACAGATGGTTGATGGTGGGATTGCATTGGGATCAAGGAATGTCGTATTCGACCAAAGAGACAAAATATCGGAGATATATCGGAGATATTATGTAGTGGGGGAATTACGGTTTAGGGTTATGAATTAAAGCTAAATACACTTTAGGACTTGACCCTAAAGTGTAAATAAGTTTGTGTCAGGAAGGGGGAGACATGATCTCCCCATAATGCCCTCACCCATTCTCGCCCTTTTTCCCTCCAAAAGTCACCCCCATCAGCCTCATAATTATGTTTTGTCTTTTCCCCCTTCTTCCCCCTCCCCTCATCGTTGCGCTCCCTTTCTTGCACCTCTCTTCCCCATCCCTCTTGGCCGCCCCTTTTTTCCTCATCATTTCCCCCTCCTCTCTTGGCCGCTAATGCAACTGGGTGGCGTCATCCACGGAGAAGGCCCAATCAGTGCATAGTCGAGGGATAGCTGTCATTTGTAGAAACCATGGAGGTAAGTACAAAAAACTTGGATTTTTTTATGCGTAGTGGTGTTTGGTAAGATATAACTCCCTTGTAATTTAGTGTCATATACAATACATATTTTAGTTGCTCCGTTGTAAGTGTGTTGTCTCATATACAGGTTGTTGTGTTGTATGATGTGTTGCCCCATATACATATTATTGTGATGCAAGTTGCAATGCATTTTTAGTCATTACAGTCAAGTTGCGACACATTTTTAGTCAGTTATGTTACATTTACGATGTGTTATTATTATAGTTGTGATACACTTATTGTTAAATTGCGATGGCATGATGTGTTGCCTCATATGCATATTGTTGTTGTGTTGCACGACTCCGTGGCTATGGTTATAACTGAGTAGTGATGGATCTAGTACTCGTTATGATGGATCATATATAAGTGTTGATGCATGAAATACTTGATGTGATGCCTAGAAGATATGCTCAGATGTGTTGTATCTTAATTAGTTGCGATGCATTTTTATTCAGTTATGATGCCTAGTTGTTGCATTTGTGATGCCAAATTAATAAAGTTGCGATGCATTTTTAATCAGTTACGTGATATTTATGATGCCTAATTAATGCAATTATGATACATTTATTACTAAGTTGTGATGCATTTGCGACTCTCTTGGAATGTTAATTTGCTTGAATTGCGATAGCAGTGTGATGTTCTAATAGCTTACAACATGTTGAATTGTAGGTGGAAGGGGCCAGAGAATGTTGGCATGCTATAGTGGCCACATTGATTATACCCCCGGTAGCAATGTGGCAATAGTTAGAGGCATATGCCACACTCACACCCTTAACTCAAATAATACTTTTAGTTCATTTGCTAAAGTGTTGGCGGAAGATTTCAACATTCCATAAGAGAAACTATGTTTTGCATACATATACCCCAACATCAAAGATTTGACATTTGTGTCAAATGATCATGGATTGACTGAGTTGAGGAACTGCTTTAGGCAATGTGGCTTTAGTAAGGTGTTGTTGTGATGAAAGAGAACATCCAATTATAAGCAGTTCTCCAAATAATACACTTGAAAGCAAGATGCATGTCAGTCCAGTCAGGAGTAGTAGCAATCAGGGAACATCACTATGTTCGAGTGTTTGGCAGTACAACTTGATAGGAATTTAGCAAAAATTCACATATCGGTTTGAAGTGAGGAAGGCATTGAGACAACTTTCAATAGCCAATAACTTCTAATATAAGTGGCTAAAGAATGGAAATCGTCGGCTTATAGCAGTGTGTACAAGTGAAGGTTGCAAATGGAGGGGACAGGTTTGTTTGAGGTGAAGAAGTATGATAAGAATCATACATGTGCTGGAGAAACAAGGAAGCGATATCACCCACATGCTTCGCAAAGTTTATTATCAAGGTTGATTATTGGTAAGGTAAGAGACAGTCCCCTCAAATTCAGCAAATGACATGGTGACTGACATGCGTGTAGAGTATGGCTTAAGTATCACATATCAGAAGGCATGGCATGCAAAGGAAACAGCTATTGGAGCTCTATATGGTGATTATAAGGATTCTTATAATGAGATTCCATGGTATTTGAACAAGCTCATGGCCACAAATCTAAGGACTATAGCTGCCTATCAGGTCAATCCCTTGGTTTATTTTGAAGTGGATTCGAAGTCTTAGCATTCCTCCATATTAGCTAAACTCGTTTAATTAGTTAGAGTTTATTATTTTCTTAGATTAAATCAAACTACAAGTTTTCTTGTCTTGAATTTGGTAAATTATTCATCTGTCCTTGAGGTTCGACAACCCTTTAATACTTACTGTAATATAATTGTCTTGTGCACTTGCAAGGGTTTATATTTAAACGATTACCTGTGTAAGTCTGCAAAATGTATTTACCTATGCAGCAGACAATTTGAAGAATGAGAGTAAGTATATTCAACTAGAGCAATTTGCTACTAGTAGATGTGACGATAGTAAGAAAATGTAAAGGGTGACCCTTACCATACCTGAAGATGACCCCTTTGTATTTAAAAAGATATCGAAGGTTTTTCCACTCTTACCTTACCTTTGATCAAATTGACAAGGAAGGGTGTGAAGTTTATGGGAAATGAAGAAGGATATTTGACAATTGTGGCTATATATCTCACCTGCCAGCAGGCTAAAACAAAACATTAAAGACATGCATGACACTTAAAAAGATTCCCCGGTGGAAGTGGAGATACATTACCATAGACTATGTGGTTAAGTTACTTCCTACCAAAGGTGGTTCAAGGTTAAGTTTAGCCAAATTTTGGGGACAAAATTCCTTTTAAGGAGGGAAGAATGTAACACCAGTAATAAAGGAAGAGGACATCTGGCGAGGGCTGTGGTGACTCAGCAGCCCCTATTCTTGTTTTAAAAGAGAGAGAGATAAGATGTACAGTAAAAAAAAGGGGAAGTCAGTGATGGCCGAGCGACTTCCGGCGACCCACGTGGCTGCGACGACGGCGATGGGCAATGTCATGCCATTCCATTCGGACATTTGCAGTGGAGACGCACCGACAGGGAGGAGAAGTTCGACGACGTCATTCTTTCTGGTGACCTTCTGGCAAGCGGCGGATCGAACCCAACACGCGCAGAGGTCAGATCTCGTACTTGTCTTGTCAGTTTTTGTTATTTTTGTGCTTTAACTGTATCTTCGCCGATGGAGGCGACGGCGGCTAGGTGCTAACAGAGGTGGCGTCGGTGATGGCCAAATTGTGGTACGAGCCAACTGGCAACGCTACAGCGGCGAGGAAAAGAGGTGGAGGCAGAACTTCCGCCGAAAGCTAAGGTAAGGCGATAGTAGAGAGGGGTGGTCAAGCAGGCCGTGGCGACGATCGGAAGGCACAATGCTACCACCCATCTCCCTCGACAGATCTGCCCAGATCTTGGGCAGACGGCGAGAAGGCAACGAAGAGGCTGGAAATGGCCCACGAGGCTCCAGAGCGACGATGGAGCTGCCGCCGGCCTAAAAATCTGCCATCTTTGCGGTGAGCCACCATGATAGAAGTCGCCGACGCTCTAGTCGCAAAATGGTTCCAAGCAAAATGGGAGAGAGACGAGACTACAGGATGACAGGGCCCAACGGCAGTCGCTGTGGTGGTGACCCACACCAGAGAACCAGCTTGGCGGCGGTAGGCTGAGCCTGCTGCTGCCTGGAGCACTGAGGAAGACTACTATTTCAGGGGTGAACCGGTCTGGCAGTGAACCAGACCAAATATTAACAGTGAACCAAACCCAATTTATGAACCGGTTCATATTTGAACTGTCGATGGACATCCACCGTCAGTTGGAACTGTTTGCAACTGACGATTGCCTGATCGTCTATGTATTGTGATACAATTGGGTACATACAGAGCCAGCGTGATGCATAGGCCCATTTTTATCATTTTTTGTTTTTTGATAGATAATTTTAAGCCTAGTTGATGTAGTATCTTTATGTACTTTATGTTGCTATATTTCTAGGCTTTTGCCCCCGACTGATAGTTGAGGACCTTGATGATAAGAAAAACCCAACTAATAAACCTAGATGGTTTAGAAACTTAATCATTTTACGAAAGATAATAAAATAATGATATTTGAGGATTAAGTTTGAGGGTTGGGAAGAACCTAATCAAGATAAAGACTAAAATGTCTTTGAGATTGTGAGTCAGTTTTTGAATAGAAGTGACTCAAAAACTAGGGCCATGAGTTCCATAGTCGGAGCACATTGGGTTTAAAGGCAAAGAAGGGTAAGCTACCATACTTCGGCGTGAGGGTGAAAGTGGGTAGCTACATGAGTATATTCTCACGGCCATAGAGGTCCTTTTTCCACTTGGCAGGAAGAGGTAGTGGTTATCCTGAGTGCAGTTGGGACCACTTAGCTCCGACATTGGAAACCATGTGACATTGCTATGATGATCATATTTGGATTAACTATCACAACGCAGAGGGTGTATGGTGATTGGAACTATTTGTCTTTGGTTGGGGCTTAAGCTATTTTGCATCTTTCCTCTAGTGGAAGCTCTGCACTTCTATTGTGCATCTTCCCTATGGAGAAAGCTCTGCATGTCTATTCTACATCTTCCATATGGTGGAAGCTCTATGTCAGTGTTACCTGATGAGGACTACCTTCTATTGCCCAAGTTTATGTTGTTTGCATCTTCTCTATGGATTTTAGAGAGAGCATTTGCAGCTTCCCTTTGGAGGAAGCTCTGCACCCACCCCAGAGTTATTGATGCTAGGTGGTTTACTATGCACATTGGAGGCGTTAGCATTCCGGAAGGCTGCATTCTCCTGATCCACATCAAATCCAGGAGCTGATGTGGAGCCAGACCCTTCTGATGGTCATACCTTCTGAGGTAAGGAATGGACGAGGCAGTCACCCTTGAGGGATTCAGGGCATGCCGTGATTATTGGTATTAACTGGAGTAATAGTCATGGTATTTTCGTGTTGTCTATCATGTAGGAATGACATTCAGTGAGTCTGTCTATATGGACAAAGACGTAATTATTGAACATGAACTTGGGAAGTAATAAAAGACTTTGCTTGAAAGATTAATAAAAGAAACAAGTGGAACTCTGTAATAGGCTGCATAAAATGTTAATACAAATTTTGTTTATTTTAATGTTGATGATTATATTACGATATCCCACTGAGTATTTTTATACTCAGCATCCGCTCGTAATGCAGGTTTGTTTTAGTAGAAGAATGTCTTCATGTAGCACTTGGTAGTAGATGATCGTGAGTGAAGATGACTTGACAGATTCAAAGTAGGCATCAGTCTCCTTTATTTTTTAGTGTATTTTGAGATGGATGACTCACTTGCACATGAAGGACTTGTGTTGGTTTAATCGACTTTGTATCTATAATATTATATTTATATATAGTTTTGTATCCATATTTGTGATCCCCAATTATCACGGCCTAGATGCTTAGTCGATGGATTTCAACTAATGATTTATTGGATAGAGGAATAATCCTCTGATTTTCCACTATTACTCTGATTTAATAAAGGTTTTGAAAATACGGGCCGTGAAAGCCTAAATGTTGAAGTTGTGATACCATTATTTCTAAGTTGTGATGACATGATGTGTTGACTCCTATGCATGTTATTGTGTGGCACGACATTGTGGTCATGGATATGGGTAAGTAGTGATGGATCTAAGTTGTGATGTCTAAATGTTGAAGTTGCGATACCTTTAAATGGGAAGTTACGATGCCTAAATGTTGAGGTTGTGATACCTTTATTGAGAAGTTGAGATGCTACTACAAACGCATCGCAAACCCAAAATAAATGCATCGCAATAGAATCTCAAATGCATCACAACAACAAAAAATGATAAACCACAATGTCCACAAATATTCATAACACCATATATTAACTTCACAAATACAATTAACTTGTCATAACTATAGCATAAATTTGTCCACAACCAGCCATAATCACATATGCATCCACATCAAATCAGTCATAACCAAAAAATTAGTCCTAACCACAAACTGAACTACATCATAATGGTATCACAACTGAGATTGTACCACAAGCCTAGTTTTGCCCATACACTGATTCAGAACTGAGAATGTACCACACAACCCACTTCCTGGATTGCTTCAATCAACGGCTTCTGGTGTTTGTCCAAATGCAAGTTTATACATAAAGTAACAAAGGTATGCCCCGCAGTTATCAAACCCCACTTGCTTCTGTAATTCAACATGCTTAGTTTTTCATTTCTCCCAATCCCCATCTTCGAATGGCAAACCCAGAAAAAACCCACCATACTTTGCCTGCCTCCTCACGCGTGTCCCAAGGCTATCGTAAATGAACATCGTGCGTTCACCAAATCTAAAGTCCAATAAGGACCAGTGATTACTCTTGAAGACTGAATCAAGTCACCTATTGTACATGAATGCATGATCACCATCTGCACCCTTGCAAGTTCCGCGCACATTCTTGCTCCAATCTTCATACAAAGCCTCATGATTAAAAATTTTAGGCTTTCTACCTACCATCCATGTATTGAAAGCTTTCTGGTCAGCATTGCAAAATGACTGCATGCATGTACAAAGTAAGGAATAAAGAAGCACGATCATAAGTATGCATTCATAAACAATGTTAAGGTAACTCACCAAGAAGTGGGGATCAAATATGAAGACGATGGGAAGCTCTTCACCATGCAGTTCCCTCAAGTGCTATCACATGAGTGCCACATATGCATCAACGACAAAGTTGCCAAATCATCCTGCTTCTGACATCTCGTCCTCCATCCCTGGGTACACTTGCAGTCAAGTTTAGGCAGCTACAATTGGACAGAAAATTGTAATCAGATAAGCATCCTTATATAATATTCAGCAGCATTCTTACATTACTTCTTCACACCCTATACAATTAGCCTTCGCAACCTATGCAATTAACCTACGCAACCTATGTCATTTACCTTCAAAACAATTACATCAACCTTCGCAATGAAATAAATTTCACTTCAAATAGAATTAATCAACCATCTTAACCAAACCAATTAACATGCGCAACCTCTGTAATTTACCTTCACAACTAAATAAATTTCACTTAACTTCATAGAATTACTCACCATCACAACCTATGAAATTAAAATTCGCAACCTTTTATATCAACCTTCACAATTAAATCAGTTCAAGCTATTATTCCTACAAAATCACAACCCAACACATTCTACGCAATTATAACATGCAACTTATACATTTAATTTACGCAAACCTTCATAACTAAATAAACAACTATTCTATACATGATTCTCATCCAAATTCAAACAAAAACTACATTCATGGTAACCATTCATATTCCCGACAGTAACACTATCTCAATCAAAACCACCCAAATGAAGTGCTGACGAGAAGAAGAAAAATTCACTTTCTGTAACCACTTACTTCCTTTCTGGCTTTAGTCTTCTTTTTCCTTACATTTTTCTCTTTGCGTGGAGCCATTTGCGTCGATGGGACCGACGAAGAGGGCGCGTCGGCGGAGGGGCGTATGTTGTGGCAAGGGAGGATTTTGAATGACTGTGAAGGATTTTGGGTGGAGGGGGAAAAATGGAGAGTGGGAGGGGTAGAGGGGAGTGGGCAGAATGGACCGTCGTCAGAGAGGGGCGTCAGTGGAGAGAGGAGTAGGCAAAGAGAGTTGTATGAATGAGGAGCATCGGCAGAGATGGGAGTCAGCGGACAGAACGCCGGTAGGGAGGAAAGTCCGTGGAGAGGTGACGACGGAGAGGGGTGTCAAAAGGAGTGGTGTCGGCAAAGGCAAAGAAGGGTTTCGAAGAGGCTGCGAAGGAAAAATGGGAGATTTGGGAGGGAAAAGAGAGAGCTAGGAGGGGAAAAGGGAGAGAGAGTGGGAGAGTGGAAGTGATGCGATGCTGCCTGCAGGCACGTCAGAGTCAGGTGTGGGTAGTTTAGGCATTACAAAAAAAAAGAAACCACATGCACTTCACGTGCACCCCTTTTTTGTTAGACTTTTCCAGACCTTTGGGTCTCTTTTGAACCCTAAACGTTTTCACTTGGCCCAAACCGGTTAAAACCACAAAGTGAATTTTTGGATGAAATTGCCCCAAAAAAATATAGATGGTCTAAAACTAGTTTTTACCATATATTCTCACAATATAACTTCTAAAATGAGTGATACTCATTTAAACAAACATAAATTTTAAAATATGCATTAAAATGGGTATATAATTCAAAATGTGTTTGCATTTTAAACCCATATCTTTCCACTTGGTATAGGATGAGAAACAAACAGGAAAGATGATTTTTTAAAAAAAAAACTTAATTTTTTTTAAAAAAAATCATTTTTTTAAAAAATTATTTTTTAAAATGCTGATATATCGACGATATTTTAAAAAAACTCGAAATCGATATTACAGTGTATCGTTTTACTGATTGAAGGCCGATATCGATATATTGTTGATACAACATTCCATGTTGGGGATCGTCACGTTTGCTTGCCGAGATGTAAAAACATGACCTAAGCATTTTTCCCATGCAAAGATATACTGAGTCCGGTTTTTAAGCAAAATTACCAAAATCGCCGCACAACGTGGTTTCGGCAGTGGTGATAAATTGCCAAAGCCACCGCCGAACAACCTGGTGTCACTGTTCGCTTTATAAGCAAAATTGCCAAACTCGCCTAACAAGTATTTTTCTACTCCCTCTAGTCACCTTTAATAGATACTCCCCCCGTTCCAAAATACTGTTTACATTTAGAAAATTTTCCAGTTCTAAAATATTGTGTACATTTTGGCTAATCACGTGACTTCAAAACCTCATTTACATCATCTCTCAACCCTCCCATTCTTGTCAAGAGGCACCAAACCACTCTCATACCGCCGGCCAAGTCCAAGTCCCTCTCTGACATCGACGATCAAAACCTCATCCAAACGCACATCTCCTTCGTCTTCTTCTTCCCCACCGCCTCGTCATGGACCGGCAAGATCCTACTAAGCCAAGGCCCTCATCCCCTACTGCTGCCGAAGAAGAGGGCGCCGCTAAAGAAAAGCATCTTGTTGCGGCTGAGGTGCCATCCGGCCATGCCATGGGCACTAGGAGCCAACAAACAAAATGGGAAGCTATGCTGCTACTCTGTGCAAAACCCTAAAAGGCTCTGCCCAAGGAAATGGTGAGAATGGTATAAAATGAGAGAATCAAATAAGATACAGCAAACTTTGATTCTGACGTATATAGATGATAAAAGAACACATCTAAGAAAAGGGGGAAAAGGTCAAAATTGAATCTTTTTTTTTTTGCTTTGGGAGGTGAAGGAGTTACGGGCGGTAAGATAATGGATGAAGATGCGAGCGCTTTCAGAGAAGGCGAGAAGGGCGTCTTTGTTGACGACGATGTCTTTGCCCTTGGAGTACTGGACAGCTGACCACGCAAGCGGCCAATGCCCCCATCATAAGCATCATCGATCGGCGATGGACCCTTCCACCCCCCCCCCCCGCCTCCTTCGTATGGAATCAGAGGAGGAGTATCCACTTCAATTTGCTCGCCAAGTCTATCT